>WURT03050658.1:0-14289 GCA_009936505.3 Holothuria glaberrima
AACCTATATACGGTATGCCAATCGAAAAGCCAGTCTTTTACCTGGGATTATTGTAAGCAATTTTCAACTTTTTCAACTTTTGTTTCTATTCGAGGATATTGATAATAAGAACAACACTGTGGCAAGGTTTGAAGCGCGCGGAGCGCGCGAAAATTTTGGTAGTTTGCGAAGGATTTGAGAAAATTCTGATAGTGTGAGAACTATTTGTGAAAAGAAAATGAAAAGGAATAGGGCCTTGAGCTGTTTTTTGAAGATGGAAAAAAATTTCAACATTTTTTGGAAGGGGGGGGGACCGGCCCCCTGGGCCCTGCTAAATCCGTCCCTGTTGAGCAAGACTACGGTACTCCCTCATCCCGCTTGTACCCCCATACAGCCAGTCCCATGTTCCGTCCCACGAAAAAAATCCTGCTTACGTCTCGACTGCAAGAAGTTGGTACAATGGATGCTTCTAAGACTTTGGCAAACTATCTAATTAATTAACTTTCAATGTAGGTAACTTATCTCCTGTCAGGCTGCGTATAATTTCTGCTTCCTTATCTTTCGTGAAAGGACGTCGGATGAGTTATCATGATAAATTCAAATATACCCCGATATGTCTTGACATATTTTGGCGGTTCATCACTAACAAAGTCAAAACTTTAAAGGCCCAATATCCTCTTCCAAGTAAATTTTCTCAACTAAGTGTACGGTAGTCCCTCCTCCAACTGAAAAAGTAACATCAGTCATTGAAATCTCCTAGACAATGCACTCTAAAAACGTCCTGGTTAAATTAACCAGGATAGGGGTCAATAGTTTTCCATACATTTCTTGGTTGTAAGTGACCACGAAATCCGGGTCAGTGAAACATTTTCCTGGTCAAACATCTATATAACATCTTGGTCAAAATTTGACATTTTCCTAGTTAAATTTGAACAGGATCTCATGGTAACTTTAACCAGGAAATGTATGGAAAACTATTGACCCTTTTCCTGGTCAAATTCCAGCAGGATGTTTTTAGAGTGCGGCCTGTACATTTAAGGTAACTGCCTAATGGTTATATCCTGCTGAGTACATTGCTGTGCGTGAAGGTGAATACACTACTAAAATTTCACTGATCTGTATATACAAGTCAGTCAAATGTATTTGGGAAGATGCAATTATAGTTTACATTCCATGTGCAATGACTAAGATATCGTGCGACTTACGATGTGGCTCTTTTACGTCATATTTGAAGCGCAATCTTTTTTGAAAACAACAAAATGGCCATTAACATCATGTGTGTGAAAAAAATAATTCAAAAATTCTTGAAAATTCTGGGCAATGCTCTTTCGACTAGCTTTTTTCAGAACTTGCGTTAGAATATTTGTCTCAGTACTAGTTGCTTACAGCAAAATCCGTGGGTTTGCTTCTCCTTTAAATGGCAATAAATCCCACCCAAACAGTACAAATTATCTCTACTTCAAGTAGTGTTCAAGTTCGTCCTCCAACTTAGTTTCAAAATGTAAAAAAAAAAAAAAAAAAAAACACCAGTCTAGCTTACTTGCCTCAAAACCTCAATAGTCTTGCTGAACAGTTTATTTGCTCAAGGTCATGTCTTCACACTACTGTAAAAGACTGTCCCTATGCAATGGTTCCACACCACTTATTGAAGGCAATTAGAATGATGATTGTGTTTAAATTTGTCAATCAAAATGACGTTACTCCAATTGTTTACATAGGTATAGGGGCACTCCTAATTATACTTGGGTGATGCATTGCAGCCCCTTTAAAGGTGTATCGTTCAACCATCCTTGAATCTTCCTCCAGGTTTTCGAATGATGTTCCTGCATGCATATTCATCCATTATGATATCCGTCCCGTCGATCGTCCTTGTTTCGCAACTTGTTTCTCTGAACTTCGTCTGAAGGATTATTTGGGCTTCATTTATGTTAATTCTGTCTCAGCCGTTGCTTCTTGTAATCATGATCTCGCATACACGTATGTATGTGTCGTGTTTCTGCTCTGTACTCTATTTTTTACTGGTACCATACAATTCGACTGCATACCTACCGTGTCGTTTGTAAAGGTTCATTGGGGTAATATATCGATTAGGAGTAAGGTTTCACTAACAAATCTCTGGAGAAGGCAAACAGAGCCGATGAGCCTTCCTAAATTACCTGCTAACTTTCACATCGGCGACGCCTCAGCTGGTCACATTGTTTACTTTTTCATTGTGAATAAAACCGGTAGATACACTCCAAGCCGTCAGTCTTTGCTCATCTGAGTGTAAACAAGGAGAACCATTGAATTCAGATTACTGGACGAATGCAACTGTGTTCATTACGTTTATTCTTACATTCATGCTGTGGGCATAGAGGTGACAAGAGGTCCATAAGCACCCTTCGACGGGATCAGCTTAAATATATATCACTGAGAGGAAACTCCTTGAGACAAGGCAATGCGGAGAGTGAAGCGTGCAGGTGTAGCGAATTATCGGTCCACCATGCAGACGTCGTCACCCCCGTACTATCTAAGATCTGCGCGCCCCTCCTACAAGTGGAAAGGGGTCGTGCGGCCGTGGCCTTGGGACGAAAGGTAAGTCTGTCTTTGATAGCTATATGAGTATATGTCGTGTTCACCAGAGGGGACTATGACTTCCCATGGTTACGTGGCTTTGTACATCAACAAATTAACTCATACGGTCTCTAAATAAAATGTCTCACCCCTTTTGAGTTTTGATAACACCTGCCACTAGGAACTTCACTGATAACGTCCTATGCGATAGAACAGGAGTTAAGTGTTGAATTAACTGTTTCATTTTTTGCTCGTGGCTTCCTGACATTTTCAGAAGGGTCCCGGTGCTTTAGGGATAGACCATGCGCCCAGTTTTAAACAATTTAATACTCAGCTACTAAGATCCTCGGTTAAACAGTGGTGGTGGGGGAGGGGGTGAGGGGGTGAGGGGGGTAACGTATCGACCACAGTTTTTATTTACTGGGTAAATGCAAACCATGATAACGTTTTGAAGTAAAAACGGGAGTAAAATTCTTGGAGTCTTATTTTCAACTATACTAGTCTATCTTCAAGCTTTTTGACAAGTTTTTGGATGCATGGCACTTATGTTCTTAATGTCCTTGAAAATTTACCAGTGAATCTAACCAGGCGAGAAGACGGGATTTGGTCGGGTTGGGTTTTGGTTCAGATCACACCAACCTAATGACGCTAGAGGAACCACTGGATCGCAAACCCTCTCCCTATGATCGTGGGGTCCAGAGGTCCCCTCAGGCGCTTCTTCGCACTGAGGCCAGTCAATGATCACCAGGAGCAGGGAGTTGAATCTAAATATCTTCACAAGACTTAAGTGATTTTGTCAATTTTTTTCGTAATTGTTCAACTGAACTTTAAACCCCAAACCTGTTTCTTAAACACCAATCCACCTGGGTACGTACCTGAATGTAGCTTTGCCCTTACCTTAAACGCAGGGATGACCTCGCTCTTCCCGCTCCCATGGCCCTGAGGGGTAAAAAGTAGGATCTCTCAGTTATTCCTGTATATTTGCAAAGTCTTTCTCGGTAAATTGATGCCATCCTTTCTGCCACGTCTTTCGTAAAATAACACTTTAAATTTGGGGTTTACCATAGATTTGTGCCTATCCTGAGATCTGCGTCTCCCAGAAATGGGGGAGTTCATGAGGGGAATGAAGGGTAAAAGGAAGAGCAATTGAAAAGAGGTGTTCATGTTATGGCGGGGGTAAAATTCTTTGAGCTGCCTATGCAGCCTGGTTAGCGCACCGCTAATTCTTTCTTCGCTGACTTAAACACTAAATAAGTCTGTTCCGCGACATGGACCCTTAAATAAAATATTTCAATTAACAGGTACAAACTAACATTTATAAGAAACTCACGAGCAAGACTTTTTCTCATCGTTTTGAAATTTGTGTACCATGACCCGAGATTTTGAACTAGTGCTTGTATAAGCGAGTCGCGGAATGATATAATGCAAAAAGGGCCCAGAATAGCTTCAGTTTTCTTTATTTTTGTGTAGTCACAAATTCAGTTCACTTGCTACCACGTACACATCTCGAATTGAGAACACAATTTCATCAACATAGTCTGAACTGTGCCCCCCCCCCCCAAAAAAAAAGAATCTGGTGTTAAATTTGTAGGTAAACACCTTCCGCAGGGAGTTCTCTTTAATTGTTCTACTTCTTTTGGAGGGAGTTGCTGTCTAATAGCACCTCCCTGGAGAGAGGTAAAGTCATGTACTTTGCTCTTGTACAAGAAGTCATGCGTTATTGAGAAATTTATTCATTGGGTCATGCAGATTGAGAAATTTATTATTTATTCTTTGGGAAGAAGCTGACAAAGACTAACCCATTAAATGTACTTTCAAATATCTTAACAAGGGATTCGATCCCTTTGACGAAGCAGTAGGTTAGTATCGAAGGTTTTCGTGAATCGATAAAAGCACTTAGTAATGTGTTGGCGCGCGCTGCAGGACCGCTAGGCTCTGTATATTTACGATCTGGTTTCTCTAACTGTCTAATTAGAGCGACTGTGCATTACGTAACATATGCATTAGGATACTGTACCGGTAAGTTTCAGAGACTGGAAAAGAAATTGGCAAGGGACAATCTTGCCCGCCCGTGGACGTATATTACTCCTGCACCTGTATTGGTTAGAACAGGAGCTAGTCTTCCCAGTGACGTGGATCCATCTCCAAAAGTGTTGGGGGGGGGGGACTTTTCATCATTTGCGAATCGCTGTCCTGGGGGAGGGGTCTAAAATTTTGCTCACGTAGGGTGGGCTAGATGCAAAATGGTGCTACATTTAGTGCTAAATTCGAACTGAATATATCACCAAGAATTTCTACTTTTTAGGAAGTTTTTTTTTTTGCATTTTGCTTTGAATTTTTTACTCAGTCCTTGGGGTAAATCATGAAGGGACGGTGAGTGAACAGTAAATTGTTAGACTTTTCACCATCTACGAATCGCTGTCCTGGGGGAGGGGGTGTCCCCTCCCATTTGAAGAAAAAAATTATATTGGAAGGTATCTATATGGCAGATGGTGCCATATGTGGGCAAAATTTAACTTGTAATATGTAGTGTCAATTCGTAATCACAGTTTTACTTTTCATCATTTTTGAAAAAGTGAGGGGGGACTTTTGGGCGATGTTCCCCTTCCAAAAAAGTGAGGGGGACGCGTCCCCCATCCCCCCATGATCAACGCCCATGAGTCTTCCAGCTCCCTGGTCAGAACAGCCTGTTGCTATTTGATCGATCCTAATCGCTAATTGGTTAGCATATATGTACGTGAAAGAGAGGCGTACATATTCGACACCTGCTACGAACGTAATGGGCACTAATGGTTTTACTGTACATTTGAAGGCAAATATCAGTCTTCGTCTTCTGTCCGTAACGGAATGTGGTGGAGCCCGGTTCAATTCCTTGTAGGCTAAGTTACGACAGCCTCAGCTATACCTCTGTTCTGGAGGGTGAGGCAAAACTCCTTTGAAGTCTTCATCTGTATTCCGATTACACCAACCACGTAGTCATGGCTGCGAAGTGGGTCGCAGTTATTACCCACACCCGGCACCATACCGTCCTGATGCAACTATATGGCTAAACGGCGGTGATGCTGAACGACTCAGCTGATCTATTCCTACCAGGGAGGTGGTACGAATGTCTGTACCACTCCCTGTGGAAAAATCCCTCATTTCTTGTTTCCTGTACCCCACAGTAATGTTTTCTAGATCATATCAGGTGGTTCGATTTTAAAAGGAAACAAAAGTAGGTCAGACCATGTAAGTTACACTGGCAACTCCCTGGTTGTACGAGAAGCCAGAGTATCAAAAATTATTGTTCAACATTTGTAAATAAGTTTCATCGTTTAATATCTCCGGATGAAAATGGACCGATGAGATTGACTTCTCAACCTGTGAAATTTTCGTACTTCTAGTTTAGATTCACTACGTTTAATTTTGCTTGCAGCGGGGCATCGTCTCAACATCTGGTAAAATATTTTTTAGACTACATAGGGAGTGTCTCTGACAACTCCCTCAGGGACTGGACCTGTAACGATGGGTTCCGCTTTTTGGGGCGATTACCCCAATTTTTTGTATTATCCCCCTCCCTTCTACTTCGGCCAAAATCACCGCTAGGTTATGGTTTCATGCAGTTACTGGTCGTGCTTCTTTAGTAATAGATGCATGCATGAGTTCCTCCATGCAACCACTTGACCAGGCCCTTCTAATCCTTGAAAACTGCAGCCAGGCTGTTGCGTGCCTGGCTTAGAGCCAGCCTGCTACTGTGAAGCTACTGCGGCACTAAGAAAAACAGGGCCTGCTGCACTTTTTGATCAATTATACCTGTGGCAAAGGGACAGTGTGGAATCGGAATATAGTTATATTGTATTTGGACTACACGTTTGAAACGGGTAATACGGTCCTTTTAAGTACAGTAAATAATCTATTGCCCAATATCTATACGTCCTCAGAATGACAAGTATAAAAGGCCTTACCATTGAAGCAACCTGAACCATTGCTATGCCAATAATATCCGCTGTTGATCGTAGAGAGAAATTAAACACATCTAATAGCCCGACGTTCCCAGCCTTTGTCATCCTCCTACAACCCTGTTTGCCTGCCTCTCAGATTATCCTCTGGCAAGATTTTTTTCTTTGTTGTTATCTATCCATTCTTCCTTTTATAAAGCTTCGCCCAGGACAACCAACTCCTCACCTTTCACCTCCATTTGGTCACGGTATAGCCCCATGGTCCGAGCAGGGAGTTGTTTAGCCTGCGTAGCACCTCTGTGGCTGCCACCCCTTTGGCTGGCTTTTCGTAGCGATAAGCTGTAAGAAAAAACTTCGTCCCGCGGGGTAGGAGTTGTTACGCTCTGGTCAGATCCTTTGGCCTGTCGTTTAATTTTCTTCTGTCTATGGGTCTTTGCCAGACTAAATCATGACGATGGGACGCAACGGTAGCTATGAAGATGGTAGCAATTTACCCCTTTGCAATGTATAAGTGTACCTAAAGGGCAAAATTAAAAAAAAAAAACACATGCTACAAAGTTGGAAAATGATTTCCATTGGTCCAACTCCCTTGTTAACTGGATATTTTTGAGCAGATATGTAAAATTGTCAAGTTTGTTTACCCGAAATGTTAGAGATTGTGCAAAGGCTATTTAAATGTCATCCTTGTGCTACTCGTATTAGAATGTTTGTTTTTCTTTGTTTTTCCTAAAACCACTGCAACTTGTACCATAATTTGTTAACGTAATCAATGTTTTATTGCTATAGTGTGACTTGACTATAAAAGACCTCTCCTCGCAACATGCCATGTGAGAAATATGTTATTGTTTTCAAGAGTTTACAGTATTCGGTGTAAAATTTAAACAAAAATATTCAATGAGAAAGATGAAGTAATTACAACTTTCTTACGTAATTGACAAGGCGCGTAGCCAGGAATTTGTCAAAGAGGGGGGCGAAGTGGAAGTTTTTGCGAGGGAGCGAAGCAACCGAGCGCTTGCGCGCGAGGGGGTGGGAGAGGGTGTCCCCCTCCCACGGTGTGAAATTTTTTGGTTTTATAATGTGAAAATACGTGATTTGGTGCATAATTTATACGGTATTTTGTATACATAAGGAGACACATTATTTATTTTATGAGATATTTTGTAGGAATAACCGTACAGAAATGAAATACGCACATATTGCTGGCAAATAATTTATCATTCTACAAGTATGCAGAATCACATAACAATTCAAAGTCAAACAAGTGCAAGGTGTTGGTTTTGTACAAAGGCCTACCACTAGATACCATGTGTGCCTGATATGGTAGGCCTACAATTTGTCCCCTTACGGTATCGGTAGAATTGACAAGTATGCTGTCAGTGCTCCCATGGGTTGGCGCGGAGCGCGAGAAAGTTTCGGTCTAAAATGCCTCCCAGATCTCTGGAAATGGCACTACCCAGGCCTATTTACCGCATATAAATAGGTGAAACACTAGTAACATTGTAAAAAAAAAATTGCTTAAGGCGGGGCTGCCCCCTTCGCCCCCTACGCGCCTGTAATTGATTATTTCAAATAAAATGTATTAATTTCAAAATTTTCTATCTCGGCAAGTGAGTAACCTTCGAAGATGGAGATGGAGTTGAACCAGTGAAACTTCATTTTCGAAATTCCATCGTACTGTAAAACACAATATTCAATATTTTTGAAAATTTACGTAGACTTAGGTACACTTAAAAACTCAATAATCGCTTCCCAGACAGTTAAAGCGAGATAGCACTCGCCACAAGTTTATTTTAAAAAAATTTGCTAAATTTTACGAATTTCCTTACATGCTCTCAAATATCTGTTCTTTTATGTTTCTGTATAAAGACATTGAAGTCGAAGGTACGGTAAAGGAGTTGTGATGAATGAATTTAACAAATACGTAACAAACACATTGTCACATGATTGGTAGGAGCCATTCTTATAAAATTAGGATGACGGGTACATTAATTCAAGTTAGGGGGTCTGCATTTTCTTTCTCAACTTTCAGACTATGGTGAGTTTTCTTCTTGTCCATCTAATTAAAAATAAATAACAGCCTTCGGCAACTCCCAGACAAGGGCGTATAGTTTTCTTTACAGGCGTATACATTTAGTTTAATTGCCAAAGGTCGCATTCTGCTGAGTACACTTCTGGACAGTGGCGGATCCAGAGGGGCAACAGGTGTCCCCTAAGTTGCGTCCTCCTCTGGCTGTCATGTGTGAAAAAAGTTGAGGCAAGAAAGAACATTCTTCAAATGTGTCAAATATAGCACCACTTTGCATCTCAGCCCTCTTCCAAAACCAAAAATTTTTCAAATGGGGAGGGAGCACCCCTCCCCTTAGACCCCTCCCCCAGGAAAATGATCAATCAAACCTTGGGCCCCTTCTATTGAAAATTCCTTGATACGCCCTTGCTCCTGGGTGTGATGGCAACGACGCTATGGAAGTACATCTCATATTTCACTGATCTGCTCTTGTAAATCCAAGTGTGATTACGAATTTGCGATTTCAAATACCCGGGTATTACAAAATGTACTATTAGTGTTGCCAAAGCTACTTTAAACAAAGGAGAAGAAAAGAATATATTTGGACTTGTAAAAGCACTGACGCAAGCGTGTTAGATTGGCTGATATAAATCTCGTCGATTTAAGTAGTGATTTACGTCACTTCATTAAAACTACAAACCACGCATTTGACATTTTGAAGCTTTTGGCTTAAACAGAAAGCAAAATGAACCTGAAGAACTTGCTTAAATCTAACCTGACACTGCTAACAATCTCCCCTGCAGCACTTGAAAAACGTTGAATATTTTGTGAAACTATATTTTAGACCTGATTTTCGTAAGACTCCCACGGTAGAGCTTTTAGCAAGGTTGTGGTGTTGCTCCGACACAACTGTGAGTAGCAAATGTTCTACATGCATGGTATTGAAACATTCTGAGGTGCTGCACTTATGTCTTCTTAACTCTTTCCGTGAAGGTGTGGGTTCCACTTTCCAGGACGAATTTTCAACTAAGCTAAGAATACATCTTGCACAATAACTGCGAGTTGCTTTTTCTGCGTTGCAGTTCCTTCGTCCCATAGAAGCTACGGTATCTAATTTTATGTATATACCACACCTTTTCGAAAGTGGCAAGCATAAGAGTAGATTCATCTTGATGTGTTTCCCAAATCCTTAGGCTTGAAGCAACAGGTGTAAACTGAAAGAAAGGGAAGGGGAGGGGGTTCAGCAAAACAATGGTAACAGTGGAGAAGCATAAGGGCAAGGAGTGTGCGATATGAACAGGAAATTTCTATACATTGTCAAGTCAGAACAATAGGAGTGTCATTTCTTACCATCTGGGACAAGGGCAGGCCAATGTGTTCTGACCATTGTAACCCAGCCATGCTGGGAATGATGTTTACTATATGCAGTGGTGGGTGAACATGATTTCCATCGTCTAAGATTATCGATGGATAGAAAAAGGTCTTACAAACTACAAAAACCTATTACTGAAAATTTTGAGCACACATTGTTCTGTAAATAAGGCATGAGGGCTTTATAGTAAGTACAGTAACAACACATGAGAGATGTCAGCATTAACAGGATGCCACAACAAATAGCCTTGGTACTCTAATATTTGAAAAGATTGTCTATGTTGCAAACAAGCCAGCATTGCATTTATTTTATTTGTTAGACAGAAAAAGGACATAATTAGCAAAAAAATTAACATATTAAGTGAAAAAGTAAACTGCATGTAGTGTTCTATGACATAAAATAGAACATCGAATTAATTAAAAAAAAACCTGCTTTTATTAACTAAAAAACGCCAACCCTGGTGAGTACACTGTTATGAGTATAAGTGAAATGCATCTAGTTTTGAGTACCAGCCTATGAGTACTCATGTACTGTATCTTTAGCTATTAGCATTAGCGCAATTTTGCATTATAACATACATCCACAGGCGTGGGGGACTACTTCGAATTGAGGGGGGAAAGGGGCCTGCAGAACCTTTGCCCAAAATTTAACTTTAAGAGGTTTTATTACCTTCTCTAAAATTTCGATGGGCAAATAAAGGCCAAAAACTCCATATTTTAGCTAATTGACCTTTGACCTACAGCGTCTCAATTACGCATGCTGTTTTTATGGTCAAGTTCCTACCCACCAAGTTTGAAGTTCATTGGACTTGCGGTTAAAGTGGGCATGACACGGCCAAATTAACTTTTGTGTATTGCAAGATTGGATACAGTATTGTATAAATATCATTTCATATACATTTAAAACCTCTACAATTCGGCATAAATAAAATTTGAAGAAAAACATACAAAAATCCAATCTAGAAAAATGCCGCAACAGGTCACCTGACTGTTATGACGCAACTGGAGGCACAACCAGAGTAATCCTAAGTTAAAGCTTAGGATTTCCTATAAGCTAAAGCTTAGGATTTCTATGGGCACAACACTGCGCTTAATAAGTAGATGTGGAACTAATAGATCTTATGTATTGACGTCACGCGAACGTAATTTTGGAGGAAAACAATGAAGCACGTGCACGAACGGCGTAGATTTGTAGAAGGCTTACGCGCGTACACGACTGGTTGACAAATCAGCTGTCTGCATGTTGGTGTTACTTGCAAATGATACACGCTTTTCCTCCAAACGAGGGCGTTTTTCTGCTCTTTGACATCATATGTATAAGGTCTATACAACTCTCAGATGAAGTTATCTTGGCAACTTCATGGAAAGGCTTGCATCACAATACCTGCGCAACGTGCAGAGCACAAATCGTGGACCGAGCTGGGGCTTCGATGCATATCATTGGCCAATATGCAGGCGTTTATATGCAAGTGCGTGTTTTAACTTCCCTTCATAAGCCTCAGTTCTGTTTTGTGTACAAAGAACGCGGTCGGCGCTCTGTACAGAACAGCTATTCACTTGTATGAACAGTCCATAACAAGCGGGCCTATACTCAGTGAGCTGTTCATTTGACGGTGTTATTGCGAATGCTATGCAGTCACCGCCCAACGACGCATCATTCACAATCCAATCACTGGTCACACACGCTGCTCTTATATCGTGGCACAGGTGATTGCAATGGTGTATCAGCTAATGCGCGTTAGCATGCACATGATTCAGTGTGTAGAACAAAGGAAGTGCTGCCTAGTAGGCCTACAGTAGTGGTGCTAACCGTGCCTTCAATGACGTCACGTGTCGAGACGCGCCCATGTACTGTACGTTTTTCGCTTTCTGATTTCAGATGGGCTGAGCGTAGCCTGTGAGTTGGGAATTCACACGGTCGTATTCCGGTTTATATATGGACGTAATTTAGTTCGGAAAACATTCGTTTTATTTCAAGCTTTACCCAAAGATTACTTACTGAGAAACTAACTTTGGCCATGTCATGCCCACTTTAAAGAAAAGTTCGGGACTCACATCCACACATACAGACACACACGTACATATACATGCTGCGACCCAGACACAGCTTAGGCGCACACATACGCACATTAAATGCATTACGGGGTACTAGGAAAGGATCCGGTAGGGAATGCAAGGGAATTGCAAAGCCCCAGCGAAGCTGCCCGCGAAGTAGGCGAGGTTTGCTACGTGTTAAGGGCGGGCTGCGCTGCAAGGCAGGCACGTGCAGCCGCGCGTGACTTCTCATTGCAGTGGCCGAATTTTCGGGTAGTTACTCCAGTTTCGAGTCGCGTGTGAGCTAGGAAAGACGTGCGAGAGCAGAGCTCGAGCCGACTGCCTCGGTACCTGCTAAGGACATGCTTGTGAGTGCACGCACACCGACACACAGCCCTACGTTTCTGATGTAGGTAGAGTACAATATCTCATCTCCCTTTAGTCTACATACTACCGTTAGCCTACATTAGCCATGCAGGGAGGGAGATGCGATAACAGACTACTTTTAAGAGCCATGAAGAAACTAGCGCCCTCCAATCTACTTCATTCACCTTTTTCATTTCTTTTGAATTGTTTACTTAACCCACGGGATAATTCCTAGCCGAATCACACCTGCACAGTAGCTTTACTAAATGATGCATCTTCTGTTTCAACATAATCTATCACATGTAGAATCTAATGGCTGCCAGGGGCAAGAATATTTACATTTGTCACATGTAAATACCGCACGAGGGCATCTCTTTTGTTCCATGAACCCACTCGATCACAATTTTCAGTTTGGTGAGGGCTTCGAGGGGAGAACCCTGAAATTATTGACAGGTCCTTGTCAGACTTTAAATGAATCCCCTTCAAACGAAACTAAGACAAAATGGGCCCCAAAAACATATATCCTCAGAGTTTTTCGTAGAATAGATAATGACGTTCTGGCTAAATTTTGCTCCTTCGTTTTTGACGTAAGAACGGTAATGAAGATGAATTTAAACTGCAGTAAGTGACAAGAGTTTACGAGAGTATTGGACTACTAGTAGCAATCGATCTGATATGCTTTGGACTCTGATTAGCGTTCACACTTTAATGACCTCAAACAATAGAATAGATATTAAGTAACGGACACTGTAAACAAAGGCCATAGAAAACAAAGTAAGAGAGGCGAACATGGAATTGGACCCTCCACTACTGTCCAATGTTTTATAATGTTAATATGTCACTGTGCCAAGTTTCTTCATTGAACGCAGTGAATCAGCTCGGAATGTCTACTAACCGTTTGTTAATGGTCAGCCCAGCATAAAGAATTTGAAAGTTGTAATTCAAGATATTTTTTCCGAAGCTGCAACTTTTCTGCTTATATCTGTTCTTGATCGTGTGAGATTCTTTTGGTGGAAAATTGTAATCTTAATTTTGGTGAATCGTAAAAAAGTACTATCCAATGTGGAAGATTTTGATGGGGGTGAGTTTTTGTAAACTTAAAATAAATTGGCCCGCCAAGGTTAACAGTGAACGTTTATTAGTGTTATTAAGTGATATAAGACAACTCTTTGACTGAAAAAGCCCAGATCATGTCAGAAAGAGTACTGAAGGCCTTTTGACTATATAAATTATTTTAAGAATGTAAATCTCATAGAGGTGGTTATCTCATTTAGCTTTAGTGGATTGCCTATGTGTTTACATTCTTACGATGTTTAGGAATCAAACAATATTCGAAACACTTGTCTGTAAAACTTTGGAAACAAACTTTTTGTTTTAATGCTTAAAACACTTGTCTAATTCCTAAACATTCTGTGTTATACCGTGTTTTCTTGCTAAACGTGTAAACCTACGTGTTATGTTAAAGGCATGCTGTGGTGACATTTTAAAGGGTGCCTCTGTGTGAAAGAAAAGTACATTTTAATGCAGGTTCTTAATACTACCGATTTATTTTTTTAAGATCGTTTTTTTTATCATGAAATATAGGTCTTCACTTTTCTTCATAATTCTCAAAATGTGATGGCTGTGGAGTCCTTTTGTTATTCTATCCTTGACTACTGTATTTGTACTTAAAAGTAATATGCGGGGGGAGGGGCTGGCACTTTTTCAGTTTATGTTAGTTACTTTATCTCCTTTCTCTGTAAGTATTCTTGCTTTTCAAGCCCAAAGTGTTTTTATGAGTGTTTGTCTTGTAAGATCGATGGCCAATTACTTCAAATTTACATAAGGTTATCTGTTGCGATTAAAGAATAGCATATGTGAAACGATACACAACGGTAATAATTGTATAAGATCTAATCTTAGACTCCTACTAAAACTACGGGCCAATGCACACTGTCACGGAAGAATTTTTAGTTGCGGTGCCTGGTACGCAGGTACCAGCAACTAATGTCACCGACACAAAACTACGAATCTTGGCTTCTCCCAAGATCTCTTCTTAGACGG
>WURT03050680.1:0-14288 GCA_009936505.3 Holothuria glaberrima
TATTTCTGTAAAGAGCTATTTTGTCAGCATGAAAACTGGAAAATCGGGACGTCCCGCTTTTCATACGTTTTTGAGATCGGAAATCAGGACTGTCCCGCCAAAATCGGGACGGTTGGCAGGTCTGAATATACATGAACCATGATAAAAGGTGTACTATAACTGGTGCTGTAGCCAAGTGGATAAAGGCGGTGGCATTTGAGAGATGAAGCCTGGCAACCGGGAGGTTCAGGTTCCATCCCTGGCGGGTCAAAGTAAGGTGGGTTTTTCATCCAAGAGCAATCTACAGTTTTCCCATCTGAACCAGCTTTTCAAAAGAAACCAGATTTGCCTTAAATTGTTCAGTTGGTTAGCCACCCAATGTGAAGTTGTAATCCATAAGCCACATAGGCTTCTCCCACATTTGTGGTTACTTAGCTTTGTTAAACAAGGCCTGAATTAAGAATTAAGAAATAAACCAACCTGCAGGTGTATTTAGTCTGTCGAGGTGAATAGCTTTACTGACTGTGATAGTTACATTCATGTCAGTTCCAGCACCTGTGGGAGGCAAAACCAAAATACTTGTACATTAAGCTTTGCTGAACTAAGCCTCAGTGCGTACATAGTGATCAGTTTACATATAAATATGGCCAATAATTATTTCATTTATGCATACCATTTTTGGGAATCCTGGGATACAGGACTTTGCTTACAACAAATAGTATAATTGCATAGTTTATACTGAAAACAAATCCTCCTTAACATGATTATCTAACAGATTACTATGTTCAGGGATGTAAGTGGTGACTGAAAAAAATCCCACGACTATGCACCGCCCACACACATGCGCGCGAAGCGCTGCGCCATTCCGGCCGGGGTCCAGGGGCAAAGCCCTGGCGGGGTCCCAGGGGGGCAAAGCCCCCTGAAGCTCCTGCAATTTAGGAGTTTTCTTATACCCATTAATTCATAATTTAGGTTACATATTTACTGTAAAAGATCAAACTAAGTCAAGCCCTCTACATGTACAAAACTACAGAATGAGTTCTTCCCAACTTACAAGGGTTCACATTAAATAGCATACTTGTTACAATAGGTAGTCAAAAAGAGTTTTGCAAAACACTGACAACACACCTTATACTTTCTCAAACTGACTAGGCCTAGGCTACGCCACATTACACAGTACGGGCATATAGGCCTGTATGTGTAAAGCCTAGCCTAGGCTAGGCCTACGCAATAATGTTACGTCTAATGGAGATAAAACTTTAGGCAAGCTTAAAATTAACGTTACTTTTTGCTCCAATCCCACAGACCAAATATTGTCCATAATATTAATTTCCGTGATAAGTTGTGATGAAAGATGTAAAACCACACTTAAATGAACAAACTACGGAATAAAGCAGCCACCTGTAAGTTGTATGGAAAATGAAACATCGTATGGCGCAAAGGTATAGCAATGAATCGTGTGGCCTGGCCGGCCGGCCGGGTAGCCAGTAGGTTTACGTATCGTATATCGTGGCGCGGCCAGCCAACGGTGTGCAGCATGCATGGACTCCATGCAAGAACCAGTTAGAAGTTAGCAAACTGAGACAGCTACATAGGAGAATGCAAAATTCCAATGCAGGAAGCAACAACAGAGTTATGATACGGAGAGTGTATACTATGTATCGTGTTGCGCACAACCTCACGTACGGATGAAATATCTACCGGGCATAAATTATACGCACAGGCTACACTGTATGCTTCGGCGGCTCTACATAGGTGAGTACTATTGCACAGTAAACCCAGCATGTGTGCGGCATCCCAAACTTCTACTACTTTTATTTCTATGGTGAGCGCTTTGCAGATAGCTCCGAGGAGAACTTGAATGAGAAGTATCATGTGTGAAGTCATAAAAACAACACTTTGCTAAGAGTGTGCTATGTAAAATCCCAAGGGAAAAATATCGCCAAATATTGAAAAATCCGATTTTCCCGATTAATCCGGAAGCCTTACATCCCTGCATGTTATTCATACCTGATCCATTATTGTATGGAACAGAGAAGATGTAAGTGTTTTCTTTATACAGAGGTCTACGGTAATAGTCTTGTTCCCATGGGTCCTGCTTTTGTCTTTGTTCCTCTTCTGTTTGCAAGAGACTATGAAGAAGACAAAAAAAAAAAACTAAAAAATGTAGATAAAACACTTTGCCATAGAAAACACTAGTTCTTACATCCACTAGTAGGATACAAAGTTTGAAAAATACCTTTGTACACAGTGAGTGTGCAGCCAGCTTAAGAGAACAAATTTACAATTACACACTACAGTGTATGAACAATATAGGTGGGATTACGAAGGCAACTCCACCCCAACCAGCCCTCCTCTTTATACTTTTCCCATGATCCTAAAGTGCTCACCAATTGCTTCCACACAAAATTTATCAATGACTTATCTCTGAGTACTGTCGCATATTTGGTCTGATATTCATTAGATTACTTTATACTGAGGTGATTTACTCAACAAAAATTTTGCTCATAATTTAATCCTTATTATACTTCTTACTTGTATACACTTTACTAACAATGCCCAGTTAAAAAGTTTCAAGCCAAAAGTGTCCGTAACCAATTGGCCGCCGAGGCAGCTAATCCCACAATGAAGAGTAAATTAGATGACCATCAAGAAGTTTGACAACAAAGAATTGACCTATAATAATGAAGCTCATGTCAGAATGCTCACAAACAATCTTTTCACAAATAATTGAGTGTTCAGATAATACTACACCATCTTTACTTTTTATGAATTTTTTTTTTTATTAAATCAGTGAAAAGTTAGGGTTGTATGTAAACATACATGGTATTTGGGAAAAATTGGCAAACTGGTACAGTAAAATGGAATACTATACAACATATTTTGTTCAATATATCTGACAACCACTCAACAAAAGACATATTACATGGATTCTGAGTTGCCTAATTTCTAGATATAGCATTAATTGCAAACACAAACAGAGCTTTGTAAGCTGATTTTAAAAACACTTACTCATCTGGAAAAAATCTTGACAATCCTCCCTGGGTGGCAAGAAATATACCTGTGATTAGTGATCTGCAAAATAACCAGAAAATACCATGTTTTAATTAAGCATGAATCTGCGTAACTGTACAGAAGAATGATTAAATTCTATTATCATCTAGTAATGACTGGAATTTGAGGTAATTTAAAACCTACCTGCACATCAATAAACATTGCCCAACCCTGAATCCGTCTATTCTATTAGTACATAATCTGCCAAAGTTGCCATTCTTATGATGTTATTTTTATAAGCATGGCATCCTTCACAGACACAAAGCCATACTTACAATTTTGACTGCATGTGTATGCAGGCTTTCCTTTTCAACAAAAGATCAAAGGTCACATGGGCAATACTTTGAGCTTTGGTGTCAGTTAAAATAAATCTCTAATGACTAAAGTTACATTAGCTTAAGTCACATTATGTATCTGCTACCATCTTTGACACCTACTGTACAGCAGTCCTCTTAAATTCTTTGACAAAAACAGTGCTTGTTATAAGCTAAGGTAAAATATCATCTTATTATTTAAGAAAATTGCTTGGCAAAAAATAGAAGTACCAATTAGTAAATAGAAGCATTTGTAATTAAACGCAACAACACAACAACATGCAAAGTTGAATGAGTACCAGTGATGTTGGTGAGGCAACAGATTCCATGGGGCAATGCCACACTAGTTTCATAGGTAGGCCAGCTAATTGCATGCTGATGCAATTTACAATAGACCAAAGCCTTACCATTTCTGCTTGTGTTACAACCAAATACCACTTTTCAACATCATATGACCCATTTTGGAAGACACATTCTAGCAAAAAAATTATACATTTTTTCATTTGGATATATGGGAAGGTATCGGGTAGCCTTGAACAGGTTGCCTATGACTTCCTCAAAGGATGTGAGGTAATGGCATACCTCATGAGGCACTACAACAAAAACAGAGCCGTGGCATATACCATATGCAACAATTGTAGATTCAGGACGTTTTCATAACCCAACCAACCATATACATGAATTTCATTGTTAAATGGGCTATAGTATCATCCCAAAAATATTTAGGAATATGATCACACCTCTAAAAACAATTGGTGACTGTACTTTGACATTAAGATGCCTCACTCTGTTGGTGACCAATATACCATGAGTTGTGTTCTTAATTAAGGCCACACACAGTGTTGTGCCGATATCGCCTTGAACAGTTTAACCTTAGTACAGGCTACTACAGCTGTGACAGGGAAATGCACAAGACAGGTTTTTTTTTTTTTGAATTGCAGGCGGAGCTAGAAGTAAACTGAGTATTGAAGAATGTTTACTGTCTGGGGTGCAACTCATTTTCCATTAAAATGATCTAAAGCACATTGCCTACTTACTGTTCATCTATAGCTGTGAAGTCAATACTGCTTGTCCAGTTATTTGTAATCCAAGCATCAGCAAACAACTTGTATACTGCTTCCAAGTCACCTGTCAGAGATAAATGAACATTCCTCAATGCACTTTAGAGTGAGCTGTATATTAATTTTTTGTTCAGAGCAGCACCCATAAGTAAAGGTGTAATCTACTAAAAATTCCTCCTAAATAGGTATCAGCTTTATTATAACATACATAATGAAAGTTTCCCCATTATAGTTAGGTTGCAACTTTAAGCCCTCTTAGACCCCCCCCCCTCCTCATCTCACTGTAACTTTATCTTTCTTGCCTCCTCTACAAACACACTGAGAAAACAAAACTGTTTCTGTATGTTAGGCTTGTCAGTATTGCTTACATGTATCTGCATCAGGTTTTATGATGCTGTTATAAATTTCCTGAGTTGTCTTGTTGGTACTGGTCACAGACTCACAAAAATCCCTGTAATGTTGCAAAAGAATAAATTACAAAATGATTAATACAAAGACAAGATTATCAAAGATATATTTGTGCAACCATATAATTTTGGTGTGACACTATTTGCAGGCTTTCAAGTAGACCCAAATGAAACAGTTATTTTTAAAAAAGCATAAAAATTCCTGAATAAAACAGGACAAAAGTAGGACTTTACATACCAAAAGTTTACACAGCTCAACCTTTTCAAACTTTTATTAATTGATCCTTATTAACTTTGACAGAAGCATATGGCCCCTTCTGAAATTATTTCACTAATTTCAACATGACATTTTATGCATTCCTTTTAAGTAGAATACAGTAGGATTTTCAGTGAAAAAATAGCAGGAGTAACATTCAAAAAGTATGTAATGCAGTAAGAGTAACTGGTCATGAAAGTCTGTATTTGTTCTCACAGGTTCTCAGCATGATATCAAAAATTGAAGGGAGGGCTTTTTTTTTTTTGTGCACTTAACATTTTCAAAACTTGTAACATCTATTACAGTGAAAATATTTACATAACAAGAACTGCTCTGACATAACTTTTTTAGAACCATTTTCCTTATATTTTCCATTTATTTAATTCTCCTAGAATAGCAAAATTGTTTACTTATCCATGAAATATATTTGTGCAGTTATCAACTGAATTATTCAGTGTCGTCAGCGTCATGGTTGACCGTTCACCACTACACAGTAATTCAATGGGAGTAAATGGTTGACTGTCAGTATTGACATTTAAAGGACAAGGTGGTCAACTTGGATTTTTCTGTTCGCTTAATGGTCAACCGTTGCGAATTTGTTCTTTCCGTCCAAATGTTCCGTCCTGCTTTTCGTTTGACCTGGAGGGGAAGAGTTCCTGACTAGAAGAAATAGTGCCATCTACTTTACTACACAACCTCTCACCTATTGCCAATGTCTACTGATACTCAATTGTTGAAACCTTTCCTCTTTTAACTCTCTGCTGGTTACACTGCAGATCATGAAATATATTTATCCGTATAGTTGTTTTAAGTCACAAATACATTTAACTGAGAGCGTCTGTACACCTTTCTCCCTTGGAGTTCCCGAGCTCGACTGACCAATTACTTTTCTCATCATTGACTGACCAATTACTTTTCTCATCATTCTTTTGTGTAATAAATAAGCACTGTCGTCTCATACTGCATTATTTACATTTGAGTTATTCCTGCTTAAGTAAAAATTCAGTTACTTTCTCATAAAACAATCCAACGGCCTCAAATTTTCTCATAAAACAATCCAAAAGGCCTCCCATCAGTTTTTTCCCAATGCCAGTAAACTTAACCAGCTACCAGATTTGTCACTTGCTTATATTTGACACAAGACTTCTCCTATACCTTTGTACAGGCAGTCAGACAATCCTGGACAAAATTATCTGGGACAAACCCCCTGGGCCCCTCCTCAATGTTGGTTTTGAAGGTGAATGAAAGTTGAGTGCTGAAGAAAAGAGCGCACCTTTTGTTTTCTTAACATAGAAAAAGGGGTGGAGGGTAAGGTTTGGAAGTGTCCCAATAATTTTGTCTAGGATTGTAGAGCTGTCAGTATAACCTGTGTGTATCACTGCTGTGCATATCGTAACTTAAACATACCACAGGCTCCAGGCTGGCTTAGCAAAATTGAGACCAAAACCACTTTTGCTTGATGACCATACTCCATCTTAGGAGTAGATTAGACTGCAGTCTGCTGACCTAGTACTTGAGATGCTATAACACTTCAATTGATCTTATGAGCTTTACTAGGCCTGGTAAGCTTTGAATTGGTAAGAACTCCAGGAAGGCTTAGCTTGATGCAGTGTAAATGCTCCTTCACTTGGTTTCAGGCATTGTTGAAACATGTGTTCAGCTAGCTCCATAGGTTATCCCATAGGATAAAACTAGCATGGATGGGCACAGCATTGTGCACAGTGATAACTGAGTGGTCATATTCAATTCACCTTGAAGTAATTCTCCTAACCATACACAGAGCAGTCTCAAATGCCATTTAAATGGTTTTCAGCCGATCAGAATGCAGGAAATCATTTAAAGGTGATTATGAATTTGCTTTATAGTATATCTAAAAAGATTTTTTTCATGTCTTCACCAAGGGGCAACAAAGTATCCATTCAATATCCACTGAAATTCTTTTCTGGAAAAACTGGGTTTACAAGCTGCAGTGTCTGGTTTTCTCTTATCACTGTTGTTCTAATTGACAGGGCTTGAAATAAGAACTTTAAAAGGGCAAGGCTAAATCAGAGGTGGCACCAGCATTTGCCCACCATAGCCCAAGCTGCCTGATGGGGGTCACCTTTGGGCCTGATGGGGACCATCAGCAAACTAAAAAGCCCAACAAAAGTCAATGGGTTGCCACTAGAGTGGTGAATGTGAACTTTTCAGCAACAAAAAAATTTGAGTTTTTGTTGAAAATCTTATGAAAATTTTGGGGTTTTTAAAATGTGGGCATTTTGTTGAAGGAAAATTTCAAATTTTAGGTTTTATTAAAGAATCTGCTTTCTTTGAGAGCAAAATTAAATATATCAGGGTGGCTGGTTGCTGTCAGACATTGCATGCTCTACCACACCCATTAAGGTTCCCCATCAAAATGTGAAACACCAAAATGATATAAAGTGACCTAAGAGCAAGTATGAAACATTTGAGAATTACTGGACAAGCATCAATTTTTACGAGGTATCATCTTATGAACTATAATACCGTACTGCTGTAGAAATACATACATATAGATGTATGATCAGGACTATGTGAGAATTCTTTGTCACTTATTACAAGGCTACTTTTCTAAGTAAGTTTCAGTACTTTTGTACATAAACCGGTCTTGGCAACTGCACACATTCTATCCAAGCAATCACAGGTAAACTGAGGGTGAGCAATTTTCCCCTTGGAGAGACCTCAATTGAAACTTTCCATGGGACTCAACTTGCAAACCCAAAGTTTGACTTACCCCAACTTGGGGTATCCCACTTCCCCTTCGCCCCACCAATTCCCCCTCATATGCCTTTGAATGCGATGTTCATGACTTGCAAGTTGGAATAACTAAGTAAATGCAAGAAAAAAGACAACTTACCAAGGTGCTATCAGTATCTGCCCTTGATTGTCTTCTGGTGATAGTCTTGTTACCGCTGAAAAAAATTGCAGAACCTTTTAAACGAGGGAACAAACTGGACTTTTAAACAGGTACCCTCAGGGGATTTCTTTGTATTAAGGTCATGTCAAAAATAAGTAGGAATGTAAATCATATATTTCCTTCAAGGAAATGAACCAACATGGTGTATCATTTTGTCTGATTCAAGAAGTTGTCTGCTTTGCTCAGTTAATAGTTGTCAACCAGTGGTGCAGAGCAAGGAACATTCACCCCTCCCAGCCTTTGGGAAGTGGCTAAAGATTGGGGATACACTCACGTCCACCGCAGTGAGGATGTTAAATGGCGGTCCTAGGAGCAGGATGGGAAGCAATTAGTACACACCTGTCTCTAAGCACCAGTCAAAATGAGAAGGCGAATCTCGCAGGTGTTCGTTCACAAATACTCTGGTATAAGATTCTTGATGAGCTAATGTGCTTCCTGATCCTCAAACATTAAACTTATCATGCATTTGCTCATTACGATGTTGACCATCATTGGACAGCTTTACTTCATCTAATACTTGAAGGGTTCAAACTGACATTACTTGAAACATATTTATGAGTATGACTAATATACAAAAGCACTTAATGTTAACATAAATCAATCAATTTTCAGATGCAATTGATATCAGCATGGATAAAATTGAGATAAATATTTTTCAGGGTTAGTTTACAGTTCTGTTAACTAATGAATGTGATATTAGCCTCTTAAACAGAAACTATAAATATAATCAAATGGAACCCTAGCTTCATGATACTGTTCAAAGCTTGACTTGCAGGGCTCGATTTTAACAGTCATCCGGTGGCCCATGAAAACCAAAATTTGTGAGGGACAACCAAACAGTACAAAGTTGGTTGTCCAAGGGAAAACCAAAAGTTCTTGCAAAAAGCTAGCAAATGACTACTAGGGTTACAGCTAAATTTCTTTTTGGGCAATTCAATTTCCTTTTGGACAATCAAAAACAGACAGACAGGTTGTCTGATGGACAACCATGAAAGTTTCTTAAAATCAAGGCCTGACTTGTGTTTGCTCTTTGTGTTTGGGGTTCTTGAAGCAAAATGCAAGTTAACTTGCAGACATGAAAGTGCTTGAGTCTCACATACAACTGACTTAATCAGCTAGGCAACCCATTTTGATGGAATGCCTATGTCAGTTAGGAGGAAAGCCAAAGTATCCAGAGAAAATCCCTCACACATCTAGCACTTGTGAAACACAATGGTGCATAGCAACTCAAGTAAACCATTGTGCCACCCCCCTCCCCCTCCCCCTTAAAGCACATTTTGAGTCCTTTTTATTCTTTTGAGGTTACATATCAAAGAAAAAACTATAAAGAGATAAGCAAATGGGAATCTTTAAGTTTGCATGTTGACCAACATGTATAAATGTACAAAGGGCAGAACAGTTTGAAGTGGCCTCCCAAAATAACCAGTCAGACACCCAGCCCAGCCCCTGTCATCCTTACTTTGAAAAGAAAGTGCACTGGAGTCAAATACTCTAACTAACCGCAAACACAGTTAATTATCACTTTGTAAAAGAAAGGGCATTGCAGTCAAATCGGCAAACACAGTTAATTATCACTTTGAAAAGAAATTGCATTGCATTCAAATACTCTAACAGCAAACACAGTTAATTATCAGTTTGTATAGAAAGGGCATTGCAGTCAAAAAATCTAACTAACTGCAAACACAGTTAATTATCACTTTGAAAAGAAAGGGAATTGCAGTCAAATACTCTAACTAACCACAAACACAGTTAATTATCACTTTGAAAAGAAAGTACATTGCATTCAAATACTCTAACTAACGGCAAACACAGTTAATTATCACTTTGAAAAGAAAGGGCATTGTAGTCAAATACTCTAAATAGGGGCAAACACAGTTAATTATCACTTTGAAAAGAAAGTGCATTGCATTCAAATACTCTAACAGCAAACACAATTAATTATCAATTTGAAAAGAAAGGGCACAGCAGTCAAATACTCTAACAGCAAACACAGATAACTATCACACTGTTTTCTACCCTAATGTACAAATTTAATTTGCGCCTTTAAATTGACATGAGCATTACCTTCCTTCTGAAGCTCATTTTCTGAGAAGTCCGGTGCAAACTGGACGAGATCAAAAAATGGTTGAGCCAAAGCCACACTGTACAAATCAAGTAAGATAAAATAGATACAGGTGAAATATATTACTTGACAGAGAAGTATATACTCTAAAAGCATGAAGAGAATACTATGCTACACATATGCTGTAATATCATATAAAGAATTATACATCGAGTGACACCAACTATAGAGTGAAAGCATTCCCACAATTCGTAAGTACTGCCCAAGGCTTGTTATTATGGTTATCTGCTAACTGCATAACTGGCTGTACTGACCAGTACACTTGATGCACTGACCAGATCACTGACAGCACTTCAAATGTGAAATGCAACCCGCTTTTTTTCATTGGTCATTGACTCTATGAACTGCATTTCTGGAAAACCCCAAAGGTATATCCATGTTCGATAATAAAGTACAAAACATTCATGCACATTAGAGATCAAATGAATCACCCTGTCCTTGCATAATTACAGTACCTCTTTAGTGCTATACATTCTTGTAAGATTTGTGGATTACTGTACAATTTACTAGTTTATGTTGTATCAATTTAAGCATCATAGTATAATATAGAGCACCAGGCTTAACATGGTACTGTATACACAGACTACAGTATGAAGTAATCAGTAATATTTAGCATCATGTTTATCCTTAAAAAAGACACTCCATTATTTCAACTGGGTACCTGCAGTATCCTAGCTTGAAGTGGACTTTATCTTATCAATCACTATACAGCTGTGGGGTTATCATTCTCTACTACCAGCCAAATGTAAAAAGAATTCACAAGTGATATAGAGTAAAGACACTTCAAGGGGATGGATTTCCCTATTAGCTGACAATGAATATCCCATCCCAATTACTTTACTTCATTTGGGAGTCCTTCATCTCCACTAATTTCTTTTTAGATATATGTATTTCCCTTAACTGAATTAAAACTAGGCTACACAAGCTGTTGGTAAGACTAGCAAAAGGGAGGAGCCTCCACCCAATCAAACTGAGTCCCTTTATTGAAAAGGACAAATTTCTTTTAGAGCAGGTTCAAAGGAGGGCACTCAGCTTATTCCAGAAGTGCATAATCTCCCTTATCTTGACAGGCTAAATAAACATCTGGGACTTACTAATCTTGAACAAAGAAGGACTAGGGGGAATATGCTGCAGGTTTTCAAATTCCTTTCTGGTAGAAATTCTCTCTCTAAATGTAACTACTTAAAGGTTTATGCTAATTCCTGTGTTCGAGGCCATAGTAAAAAGCTGGAAGTGATTGTCTAGGCTTGACATCAAAAAGCTCAGCTTCTCTCATGGAGTTCTCAATGAGTGAAATAGTCTGCCCTAGTGGGTTGCTACTTCCACTTCAGTCAATTGCATCATGATAAACATTAACAGGTTCTATGTGACAGAATCTGCTTGTGCTGTGCTTTGCTGGGTATTTGATTTGGTTTTAGTTTTGTTTTGGGTCCAAATCACAGGGCATTTTATGCCCTCCTTTGCCCTTCAGCTTGTTACGTTGAATAGAGTCCTGCATTTCTTTAGTCCAGCTTCAAGTCTAATACACAGGGGTGCATTGTTTTAATGTCCAAACAGCAACTACCACCTTTAATCATTAATCTGTCCCAGCAACCTTGGTATCACATCATGAGTGCTGTGTTGAATCTCTGAAGTGTTTGACACAGTTTAATTATAATGTCAAAACATTTCTACAATCATCATATTAGTATGGTATATTTATGTGTGTACTAGCAATATTAAAAGCAAAAAAATTGAATAAATCTGGTATTATATGAACTGTTTTAAGTCCAAACAATGCAATATCATGTTATACTGACTGCACTAAAAAGAAGTGTTGATCACACTTCATCACCCCACTGTCTATGCATGAGAAGAAATGTCTATTAGCCAAAGAAATGTCCATTAACCAACAGTGAAAGAAACGCTAAACACAAATAATCCTCTTACAAATAAACTGTGTGCAGCTCAACTTTCTGGTAGGCATAAACCTCATCTTGACTCCTGAGAACTTGTATTGTTGAAAGTCACTCAGGCATAACATACTGAATTCATATACTGTATGACAGGCTTTAACAGCAGAGCCTACTGGGTTGAGACAGTTGTGAGAAGGAAATTATAAAACTAACAAATCATGAAAGGTGTGCTTTGCTGGCCACATCAGGGAAGAGACACTAGAAATTGTACATCCCTGTAATATATGGAGTATATTATGTTAACAACCCCAAAGCCTAAGGCCATTGCAAAATACATGGGGCTCTCACATGCATTTCTGTGGAAAACTTTTTGTTTAATACTAAATTTGTCTTTGAGACTACTGCTCCAACTAAACTGTACAACAATTTGTGCAACTACAAATGTTAGAGCTGATGATTTTTTAGCGATGTCAATTTGTCATGATATTACTCTACTTGACTGATCCTCAGTGAGCTTCCTGGTAAGGAGTGAAAGTCAGCTAAACTAAGAGCTACTAAAGTATCAATCCTCATTACCTGAAAGTAGTATTATTGATGAATGTGTAAGAATATGTCATCTCAACGTCCTCCACATATCTCTGAAAAAGATAAAATAATTTTGAGTCCAGATACTGATGAAACACTACATCCAGTTTTTAATAAACTGAAAAAAAGGTTTAAGATTATTTAGCTACAATTAAAGATGTAACTGGAATATGTAAACAGTGCCAGAAAGAATTAGAGCAATGGTTCAGATAATCTGCCTTAATATTATTTCCAGGTTTAATGTTTCTTCTTAACTTTTACATGTGCGACTAAAGAAAAGACAAACATACAAACCTCATCTTTTGACATTATAAAGGTTTTGAACGTTTCGGAGCCTGTATTCCCATTGATCATGTTCTTTCGCAACTATAAGAGAAAATAAGGCACCAAACTAACAACAAATACTAGCAATGACATGATTTTAATTGCAATTCAAGTAACAACCTCACATCATTTCGAAAAAACAAAAATTTGAATTGTTGATGTACAACTTGATCGACTGATGCAAATATATGTTGAAAGCTTTAAAATGTTTTAAAACTAAGACAGGAATAAGAAAGAGTGCCCCACGGTTCTTTCTGTATATGAAGTTCCTTGTCCCACAAATTATGAAGGAAGGGTCAAAGAGGGACTGAGGAAATTAAATTCATATTCATCATTTTTCATAGCTTTTAATACACCATCCCAATACACTTAAGACTCCAACTATATGATACAGTTTAATGTTGGCTTAAATGTGCACTATTCTCTCAAGTAAATACCTTAAAATGTGAAATTTTGTTTTTCCATCAAAAATAAAAGGTCTTACGTAGCACTATAGGAATGACAAATGTATCAATAGTAGCACAGTTTGAGTGTTCAAATATGGTATTTTTGAATGAAGTTTTCGGAGTTTCATTGAATTTTGCAAACCAAAAGTTGCCAAACTTTCCAAGACTCAGCGTTGACCAGCTGCAGGGTATTTAATTCCCGAGGAAGCCGCCTCACTGCTTTTTGCGACCACTTCGCCAAGAAATTGCCAAAATTACCACCTCACACTTTTTCTCCCATGAAAATGACTTGAAAGACACAGGATTGATCCCTCCCTTTTGAGAATGCTTTCATGTTAACAACGAAACCACACAGAACTCCTGAGACATTTCCCTTGCTTTTGCAATTGCCCTTAAACACCTTAAATTTGCACCCAGGGAGTTCTTAATTGTTCTTAATTTCCCTCGGAAATCCAAATGTGAGAAAGAACTCTCGTAAGAAGAATTAATTTGAGGCAAACTCTTGGAAAAAGTGACAAAAAATATCGGTAAGATAGCATTCAATTACAAGCAATATGAATGAAGTATGTTCGATTTGCCAATACATGGATGCAGTCATATAACAAGGATTGTGACTGGCTACCATGCCATGTTCTTGCCGAGACTAAACTCCTCTTCAATATCTGCCACTCGGCGGATTTTTCAGAACTATACACTGCCAAAAAACCACAGAGAGAGATAAGACTTCCTCTCTTCCCTACTCTCCACAAATTGTGTAAACAAACTCTCTCTCAAATGTATAGTAGGCTACTCTGTACACAAATACAATGGCTAGGCAAACATCTGCTGCAAGTCTATTTAATGGTCAAGTGAACAGTTAAGTGACCATGCAGGATTACTTGGCAGAGAGTTTACACTTAATTTAGCAGAA
>WURT03050691.1:0-14288 GCA_009936505.3 Holothuria glaberrima
TTTTCCTAGTTGCTCTAAGAACCTCCCTAGAAACCCACACTGGCCTATGATTACGAAAAGCTTTCTTAAGTGGAATACACCTATCAAGTCCTACCGTAGATAGGATGTACCCAATTCTGACCTCCACTTTGCGTAAGTTTTTCTGTCCCAACACTCTTACTGGTCTTGCTAACTGAAGGCCTTTTTCATGCATGTATTTTTACACAGTGCATGTATTTTACACTAGCGGCGATAGGCCTATAGGCTACCTTGCTTTTGGCCAAACATAAACTTGTAGTTGTACAGTAGTAAATGGACGTGCACATCTAAGCTAGATTAGTACTACAACCAGGTCAAGAATGTTACATCTTTACACTGTTTTACTTATCTTCTGCAAGCGACCACCAACCTTCCGCATCCAACCACCAACACTGCATATCAATAACTCAATTATCTACCAAACCTGGGCTTAACAAATAGCCTCAACAAACTTTTCGATTGCAGCAAAAAAGTTCTCGAGTTGTAATCCAGTACTGAACATTAACTGCATGCGAAGAATTGAACACAATGAGTAAACTACCTTGATAGGTCTCCCCTGGAGTAAAGAATTCTGGTTGTCTTAGAATCCTGATACGGTAACCATTATCACCCGGTCTTTTCGGAATTTCACCGTCACCAAAGTCACGATTACATGAAACAGCAGACCCAAGTTTGACGAGTAAGAGACAAAATAACGACAGAATCACGCAAATCTTCGCCATACTTCCAATCCGAGGAAAGATCTTGAGTTTGAAAAGTTAAAGCAGATGAACCATATTCCAGGTTGTCACCTGTCAGAGATACTGCATGAATGCTACTACTGCAGCTAGCTGGTTTATTCAATGTCAGAATGTCTTCAATCCGCAAGCCAGCTGCACCTATCGTGCATGAGATCAATGTACCTTTTCACTGTCTCTGTAACAGTTTGTACGTACGTGCATGCGCGTAGCATGATTGCTATCGGAAGCATTTTGTGTGTATACAGGTCGATTACAGGACCGGATTTACCATTGCAACTCCCAGCTCAAAACTTGCCTACTTGGCGGTGACACTTATAAAGTTCTACTCTTGGGCATCTTGACGACCGTCCCGCCAGTTGGGCCGTCTGCGTTAATTAAGTTTTTAGCAGAACGGTTTTGTCGACTTAACTGCAAATACTTGGCTATCCCGAATGTTAACTTTTCAATTAGTTTAGATATGTCTGAAAAAGTAAGGGCGGATCCAGCCCAACACTGATGGGGGGGGGGGGGTAGTCGATCAGGTGCCAGATTCTAAAGGAACCAGGTGGAGTTAAAATGTAACCGCAATGTATGCAGGGGCGGCGCTAGGGAATATTAATAGGGGCAAAGCTTGGGAGAGTGATCGGAGTGATCACTGTCCTATAGGGGAGGGTCTAAGGGGAGGGGTGGGTATCCCTTCCCTTTGAGAACTTTTTGGTAATTTAAGGTTGCTAAGATGCAAAATGGTGCTGTATTTGGTATATTTTTGACCTGATCATATATGACTGGAAATGCCCATAATTTAGTGAATTCTATCTTTTGGTCGGGTGAAAGAGGGTTGTTCTTGGGGAGGGGTGTGAGGGGTGCCCCCTCCCCTTCGATAAATTTTTGTTAATTTAGGGTTGCTTAGATGCAAATGGTGCTGTCTTTGAGATATTTTTGGAACTAATCATATATGGCTGGGAAATGTTTCTAATTTAGTGAATTCTAACTTTTGGTTGGGTGAAAGTGGAGGGAAACCTTTGTCATCTAAGAGAAGGGTATGTCAACAAACCTCCTGAAGCCTTCCTTTCGGATACTTTATGCCTTCTATTCGGGAAAAAAAAACATGCGTAGAGTCCGCAGAAACATTCTTTCCATTTTCCTTCCTTCATGTGCATCATAAAAGGGTATCCAAAGGCTGCAAACACCGGAACAGGGCCTTCTGCAAGCTCTGGATTAATTATATGGATCAGATACATGCCTAGTCCACCCTCCTCTTCTCTTCTTCTTTCTCTTTCACTTCCTCCTTTTCTTTTCTTTCATTTTCTCCTTTTCTTCTTTTCTCTCTCCTTTCCTTCTCTTTCCCCTTTTTCTTGCAAATTAGAGGGGCGGTCGCCCTCCCTGCCCCTTGTGGCACCGCCCCTGAATGTATGTATCCCAAAATAGGCCCAACTTTTTTTTCGTACGTACGCCTACGATGGGCGTGGGTTCATACAATAAACAGCTCTAGTCTATGGGGCCAGGTAGTCAGGTAGTGTGTGCACAGACGTTTGTCATCATGACATACACCACTGACCACACTGTAACAACAGTGTTTATGAATTAAACACTTTTCTAAACACTTCTTTGCCCCCACTTTTGAAACACGTTTAAACTCTAAACATGTTCAGGAATTAAACACATGATGTTTAGGAATTAAACACATAGTGTTTAGGAATAAAACATGTGTGTTTAGGACACAAACATGTTTCCAAAGTGGGGGCAAAATATGTGCTTAATTCCTAAACACCTTTTTTAGAGTGCAGAGGTAACTAAGATCATTCGGCTAGGCTAAAAAGATGTATATGCTGTGGTTTTCAGCACGAAAGCTCATGGGGCGCTGTACATAGCCTACATCTGGACTCACGTACTTGCACACACAGAGTAACACAAATGACAATGTTTTTGCTTGATGTAAATCTGACAAGGAAATATGAGATCAATATAACAATATTGGAAACACTCAAGCCTGAGTGGTAGTTTTTAAGTTACTTAATTTCTAAGGACACAGGGCGCGTTTTTCTTGAATAAGTAGCGGGGCGCACAAGATTGGTCATGGGGGCCCAGTTGCCCCCTGTATCCGCGCCTGTCTTGAAGGTAATGCTCATTCAGTATATCGTCAGTGACATTTCCATGCAAAAAGAAAAGAAGGGGAAAAAGCAATGATAACATCATTTCGAATTCCAGCTCAGCAGCTCATCTGTACAAAGTTGTCACATTGCCAAAGCGTTTTATACAGAGCCCCTCCTCCATTACTCGACCCTGTCCAGCTGGCAGTGACGTCAACTTTTGTTCTGGTTAGGCCCGACGTCCCTGCCCCAAGGAGCTTCACACATTCTCTTACAGGGGATACGCTCCCCGGTGGAAACTGGGTCTACTAGTAAACTCGGTTCACAACACCCCGAATATATCGTATGGTATGTGCACGGTAACTGTAACTTTTGACCAATGAAGACATGGTGTCTGTTTGACGTCATACTTTGCATATTTTCTTCTGATTTTACAGTAGGTCTAGGGCTCAGGTTAAGTCAGGGGCGCTAGCGCTCAGACTGACGTTTCATGAAACAATTTTCCCTTTACTGAGGCATTATCAACAATACTTGTGAGGTGGCATCCTGACCCTTCGAATGTATAAAATCGCACTCAAATTTGTATTTATGTATATTTCTGCGTTTAACATGCATGCGCCAGAGGCGTCGGCGGGATCGACTTACGAGAGCAGACTACCCAACCGGGCCCAGCAATCCGAAGTCGTTAGGAGGTTTAAGCGTGGGCAACTCTCCAATCATTGTTCAATAATGGGGTTAGGTTTTAGCGTGTGCAACTCTCTTCAACTTTTGTCATAAATGTTATGGATCAAATGAGCCCGTGTATAGCTTACGACATTGAGCTTCTGATACCGCAACCGTAATTTTGAAGCTTTAACAGTTTAGCGACGTCATTAAACAATAAAATGCAAAAGAAATGGGCGAACTTCGCTTTACATCATGACGAAAAATGCCACAACCGATACGACAAAAGATTACGTAATGCTCAATGAGTGTACCGCTGTTCTCACTGAAGGAATCCCAGAATGATTTTGCAGCTCAGGACGTGATCATTCAAAGAAAAGTAGGGAAAATCTGCAACAAATCATGCCAGTACATTTTTAGCCCATTGTTTAATTGGCGCTTCAAACTGAATCATTCAGAACACTGCCATCAATTTGTTCTTAGGGCAAATTGTATAGCTCTCGTATAATTCCCCTCTTGGAGGAGTTACACTGGCTGCCTAATTCATAGGGCCGTGGACCACGAAATTATGGCTCTTGGCTTTCAAAGTTTTAAGGGAAATAGGCAGTCGCCCCGAAATTTGCTTTGAAAAATCAGCAAACTCTTGAAAATCTTTTCTTATTGCATTACAAGTACATTTGAAGACGTTTAGAACATAACTACTACAAACAATTGGTAAAGCAAGGAGAAATTATCCTCGAATTTCACTATTCACGAACAAAAAAAAAAAAAAAAAAAACTGTCCCATGATCAAAATAGGCCATTCATGAACTAGAGTGACAGGGTATACTAACTCTGATCGGGGACTGTATTTTCTCTTTAAACTTGGAACCCCCGACTATCTGGGCAAATAACATCCAGTAACTAGGAACAGGTCCGCTAGATCCCGGTAGCTTTTGCAGTTTAATGTCCTGCCTCCTCCCACGGAATCTTTTGGAATCTAACAAGTTCAATCACCCTGCACCCTGAATTCTCTTGACTAGTTTAAACACTCTCTCCAAATTTTTGGCCGCTTTTCTCTCGTCATCGTCGTCGTCGTCCAGGGCCGTAGCCAGGACGAAATCTCTAGGGGGCAGTTCACGACACAAGCTAAGCGGAGCACCAAGTGGAGTGCCTACGGATAGTTGACACCCGGGAGGACCCCTTTTCACCTGTGCATAAGCGCCATCCGTGGGAAGTTGCTAAAAGGGAAGGGCAGGCCCGTAACCACGGGGGAATTTGGGGGCCAGGCCCCCTACTCCTTGGCTTCCCCCTGCTCGGCTGCATGATAGTCAGGCCCCTGTGCAATAGCATATTTTCAAATTTTAATATTTTCCTCAACAAAAAAGGAAGCATATATGGCACCAAATTGCATGTAAGGACACCCAATTTTTCAAAAATTTTCAAGAGGGGAGGGGAACCCCCTCCCCTTAGACCCCTCACCCAGGCAGACGATCACACAACATACTGCACCCCCCCCCCCTTGAGAGAAATCCTGAGTACGCCACTGACCCTCGCTGTTTGTATGTTTTAATGACTTGGTGAGATATTCTGTGAAAATTTATGCAAAATGTGTGGCCCCCTGAGTTTTGTTTGCCCCCCTGCTCTCCAAGTCTGGTTAAGGGCCTGGGGAAGGGGTACATGTAAGGCCTGGCTTAGGTGCAAAATTGTGATATCGTTTGTAAACCCTTGAACTGATGATATCTTTAAAGATTCTCATTATTTAGTGATATTTCTCCTAGGTTTTGGCTGGGCGTTAGTCAAGAGGTGATTCTAAGAAAAGGTGATGGCACTCTATACTCTTTGAGAATGATTTGTCTTTGTAAGGTGGCTTGGATGCAAAATGGTGCTATCTTTGGTAAAGCTTCGTGTTGCGTTGAATGGATTATTAGTTTAGGACTCCTCGTTATTTAGTGGGTTTTTTTTTATTTTGATAGAATGTAATTGAAGGGGGTGTTGCTTCAAGGGAGGGATGACACCTTTACTCTTTGAGAAAGTTTTTCTTGTTCTTACTAAGTTCCTAGATCTTAAATGATGTTATCTTGTTAAAGCTTTGGACTGATAATATGATCTGGAATTTTATTTGTATACTGAATCTTTCGGCTGTGTCATGGCATCCCTATAAGGCTGATATCCAACGGGGACTTACCCTTGCGCTCATAGTACGCCACTGGGCAAACCATCATCGGTTGGCGCGTGACCGTAGCGTAGGCCTGCAAGAAAATGTTTGATCGAATGTCTCCCAGATTGGGGTAAATGACACATTTTTGACCTTAAAATGTTGCTTCTGAACGTTCTTTCTTTTAGATTTTATAATTTAGAAACAAGTTAAGTTTTCAAGAAGAAAAGTAGGCCGTTTATGGTAAGGACATACCGCCCGACGTAAAATCATCAAAATTGTTAAACATTTTCCAAACTACAGAAAAATATTATATCCTTAATACGTTTCTTGTTTATTGCGCAGTGAAACTGAATTAACATGCCTTTCTTTTCTCCAGACATGCTTAACTAATGTATTCCTTAACATATATTCCTTCCTATATGTTACTTTTATTTATTGTTATTTAGGTCACTAGCCTAGTTAACAGGTTTCTGTTTTTCTAGAGTTCTTCAAATGATTTCTTGCTATTTTTTTATGTATATATCAATGTTGTGTTTATATATATACTCCTTTTGAAATCATTTTTGAAATAAATTTGAATTGAATTGATTTAAAGGGAAAATGCAGCCGCCACATTTTGAATGAGTGTTCCCGGTAGCCTATTTCATGAATGTTTCGTAAGGATCATGTAACAGTATGTTTCTCACTGACTTGTGAAATTCTCAGTCGCTTACAGTAACTTCTCGGTTTACCTTGAGTATACAATATTTATGTTCTAATATATCAAAAAACAAATTTGAAGTGAAATGAGAGGACATTTGTGACATTTAGCTGTTGTATCAACATGGGACTGTTTATGTCCTTCAGAGGTGCCGCCAGACTTTGGTGAAGGAGGAGGGTGGCACCACCGATGATGCCATGTTTGCGTAAATTGCAGCTTTCTTTTTATGTGCAATGCGTTTTTGAGTACATATTGGGGATCCTTCCTTTGTAACTACATAAAGGGGACGTCCTGGGGGAGGGGTGTCTCCCTCCCCTTTGAGAATTTGTTTGGTTAGTTATAGGTTGATCAGATGCAAAATGGTGCTATCTTTGGAATATTTTTGGAGCTGATCATATATGTCTGGAAAGTGTCCATGATTTAGTGAATTTTAATTTTTGGTTAGGTGAAAGAGCAGACTATGCTGTGTAAGAGAAGAATACGTTGTCAACAAACCTCCTGAAGCCCCGCCCCTCTTTTTTTACTACTGCTCCAAAATACGTGCGTGGAGTCCACAAAAAACGTTCTTTGACGATTACCAAAATTATCCTTTGCTTCATTTTGCATTATAAATGAGTATCTATATAAGGCTGGCAGATACCTGTATAGGGCCTTCCGAAGCTCTGGATCGACTACATAAAATAGGGGCAATGACATAATGCTCACAGTAGTGGCGTTCTTACGTGTTGCCATGCAGTACGCTGTGTGATCGCCGGCCTGGGGGAGGGGTTTAAGGTGAGGGGTGTCCCCCTCCCCTTTGAAAATTTTTGAAAAGTCGGTTGTCCTTACATGCAATCTGGTGCCACAAATGCTACCTTTCAAGTAAAATTTTCTGTTAAAATTTCTTACCAGTTTTAGGTACTAAAAAAAAACCGGCATTAGTGAGGGCGTCCCATGGCTCAATGGCCCCATAATACGAGATGAATCTCTCCTTTTCAAATTGTTGTGATCAGAATAGTACCGGTATTATTTATTATTACCGTCATAGTGTTCACGAGATGGAATCCAAACCGTGAGGTATCGCGTGCGCGCGGAGCGCGCGAAAATTTTGATAGTTTGTAAAGGATTTGCGAAAATTCTGATAGCTTGAGAAACATTTGTGATAGAAAATTATTACCATAGATCCGTCACTCGGTCGAAACACACCTCACCCTTTCCTCTACCGAAATCTATAGCTTAAACACCTTTTGGGATCATTTTAAAATTTTCAGAATTTTTCGACTGGGGAGCACGCCTCCATCCCCCCCCCCCCCGTGCCGGCGCCACTGATGACCTTTAAATTTAAAGTTAATTCTTTACACAAGCTCATTGAGTTTAGCTAATAATTAAAGGTAGTCTTGGGGTATTTCATCTTTAGCGTACATGATGGTGTATTCAAACAATGTATCTTGTTTAGGAAGAAGATAGCTCATTCGTCAGGAGAAGGATCCCGCATAAGAGCATAAGAATGCACCCCGGCAGCAGCTCGGGGACCTCCCAGGAAAATTTGAGGGAAAAGAGCTCTTATATGCGATTTCCAGATTTTGGGGGGCTTAAAATTTTCAGCATTTCAGTATTTTTCTCAAGTAGGTCAACTTTCTATTAAGATTTGAAAATCTGGAGGGCGCGGCAGTTGCCCCCTGCCCCACAGGCTAAGACCATGTCGCCATTATTGTTTCTTGTTAATATATATTCCACTAACGATTTGACGTTAAGCACTGGGCCTTCGCTTCGTACGACATAAACTTGCTACCAGGGGCGTATATACGTGGATTCGCAGAGGGGGGGGGGTGAACTATTTTGGGACCAACTACATTTCTTGGAGACCGACTCCCATTGACATAGTTGTACGATCCGAATTTTCAAGGACTTTTTTTTCTTTTTTTCTTTTTTTCTTTTTGTTTTGCTTATTTGCACCTCAAATATTGTTTATGCCTGGTCTACTGTTACAAGGCCAACTGAACTGGATTTGAGTACGACTTTCTGGTGCTCAGTACGCTCAGAGACCGACTTTGATTTTCACTGGAGGTGTTTTGTATATGAATTAGGTTCGGGTTAACTTTGTTTCCTTTATGGAAAGGGTAAGGGTTAATTTGTTATGTGTGTGGATATTGTTAGGGTTAATTTTTTCCTTTTTGGATAGGGTTAGGGTTATCTTTGTTTCCTTGTTGGATAGGATTAGGCTGTGATTTGTTTTTTAATGGATAGGGTTAGGGTTTTTTGTTTTGTATATGGACAGAGATATGGTTAGGGTTAAATTTTTCCTTGATGAATAGGGTTAGGGTTAATTTTGTTCCTTTACGGATAGGGTTAGGGTTAATATTGTTATGTGTGGATAGGGTTAGGATTAATTTCTTTCCTTTATGGATAGGGTCAGGGTTAAATTTCTTTCCTAATTAAATAGGAATAGGCTGAAATTTGTTTTTTATGGATATGGGTAGGGTTTTTTGTGTTATATATATGGATAGAGTTAGAGCTAATTTGTTTCTAATATAAACAACAAGGTAATTTTTAATTTTGTTTTGTATAGAATTTAGGTTCGGGTTAACTCTGTTTCAGTTATGGAAAGGTTTAGGGTTAATTTTTATGTGTGTGTGGATATAGGTTTAATTTTTTCCTTGACGGATAGCGTTACGGTTAATTTTTTTCCTTTATGGATAGGGTTAGGGTTAATTTTGTTTTTTTTTATTGGAAAGGGTTAGCGTTAATTTTGTTTTTTTTTACAAATGGGGTTAGAGTAAATTTTGTTTTTTTTTCCTTATGGATAGGGTTAGGGTTAATAATGGTATGTTCGGATAGGGTTTGGATTATTTTTTTCCTTTATGAATAGGGTAAGTGTTAATTTTAATTCCTTTACGAATAGGGTTAGGGTGAATTTTGTTTTTCTTTTATTGGAAAGGGTTAGGGTTGATTTTGTTTTTTCTTATGGATAGGGCAAGGGTTAATGTTTTTTTAACCGATAGGGTTAGGGTTAATTTTGTTATGTTCGGATAGGGTTTGGATTATTTTTTTCCTTTATGAATAGGGTTAGTTTTAATTTTAATTCCTTTACGAATAGGGTTAGGGTTAATTTTGTTTTTTTATTGGATAGGGTTACGGTTAATTTTGTTATGTGTGGATAGGGTTAGGGTGAATTTTTCCTTTATTGATAGGGTTAGAGTTAATTTTCTTTCCTTATTGGATAGGATTAGGGTTAATATTTTTATGTTTTAGATAGGGTTAGGGTTTTTTGTTTTTTATATGGATACAGTTACCGTTAGTTTTGTTATGTGTGGATAGGGTTAGGGTTAGTTTTGTTATGTGTGGATAGGGTTAGGGTTATTTTGTTTCCTATATGGATAAGGTAAGTTTTAATTTTGTTTTGTATATGAATTAGGCTCGGGTTAACTTTGTTGCATTTATGGAAAGGGTTAGGGTTAATTTTGTTTCCTTTACGGATAGGGTTAGGGTTAATTTTGGTTTTTTCATGAATAGGGTTGGGGTTAATTTTGTTCCTTTACGGATAGCGTTAGGGTAATTTTGTTATGTGTGGATAGAGTTAGGATTAATTTTTCCTTTATGGATAGGGTTAGGGTTAACTTTCTTCCCCTATTGGATAGAATTAGGTTTAATTTTGTTTTTTCTTATGGATAGGTTAAGAGTTAATTTTTTTACCGATAGAGTTAGGGTTAGTTTTGTTTCCTTTACGGATAGGGTTAGGGTTTTCTTTTTTGTTTTGATATCGTTAGGGTTATCTTATTGGATAGGATTAGGCTGAAATTTGTTTTTTAATGGATAGGGTTAGGGTTCTTTGTTTTGTATATGGACAGAGTTAGCGTTAATTTGTTTCTAATTTGGAAAAGGTAAGTTTTAATTTTGTTTTGTATATGAATTAGTTTCGGGTTAGCTTTGTTGCATTCATGGAAAGGGTAAGGGTTAATTTTGTTATGTGTAGATATAGGTAGGGTTAATTTTGTTTCCTTTATGGATAGGGTTAGGGTTAATTTTGTTTGATATATGGATAGAGTTAGAGTTAATTTTGTTTCCTCTATGGATAAGTTAAGTTTTAGATTTTTTTGTAAATGAATAAGGTTTAGATAACCTTTTTTCCTTTATGGTTAGGTAAGGGTTAATTTTGCTTCCTTCACGGATAGGGTTAAGGTTAATTTTGTTATGTGTGGAAAATGTTAGGGTTAATTTGTTTCCTTTATGGATGGGGTTCGGGTTAACCTTTGTTTCCTTATTGGATAGCAGTAGGCTTTATTTTGCTTTTTAATGGATAGGAATAGGGTTTTTTGTTTTGTATAAGTACAGAGTTAGGGTTAATTTGTTTCCAATATAAGTTATAAGTATTAAATAAGTTTTAATTCTGTTGGTATTTGAATTCCGTTCGGGTTAAGTTCGTTTCGTTTATGGAAAGGGTTAGGATTAATTTTGTTATGTGTAGATATAGGTAGGGTTAATTTTGTTTCCTTTATGGATAGGGTTAGGGTTAATTTTGTTTTTTGATGGATTGGGTTAGGGTTAATTTTGTTCCTTTACGGATAGGGTTAGGGTTAATTTGTTTCCTTATTGGATAGGTTTAGGTTTAATTTTTTTTCCTGAATAGGGTCAGGGTTTTTTTGTTTTGTATATAGCCAGAGTAAGGGTTATTTTGTTTCCTATATGGATAAGGTAAGTTTTGCTTTTGTTTTGTACATGGTTTAGGTTCGGGTCAACTTTATTACCTTTATGTATAGGGTTAGGGTTAGTTTTGTTTTCTTAACGGATAGGTTTAAGGTTAATTTTGATTCATTATGGAAAAGGTTAGGATTAATCTCGGTATTCGTGTGGATAGAGTTAGGGTTAATTTTGTTTCCATTATGGAAAGGGTTAGGGTTAATTTTGTTTCCTTTACGGATAGAGTTAGGGTTCATTTTTTTCTTTATGGATAGGGTTAGGGTTAATTTTGTTATTTGTGGATAGAGTAAAGGTTAATTTTGTTTTTTATGGATAGGGGCAAGGTTAATTTTTCCTTAACGGATAGGGTTAGGGATAATTTTATAATGTGTGGATAGGGTTAGGGTTAAGTTTGTCTCCATTATGGGAAGGGTTAAAGTTAATTTTGTTTTGTGTGTGGATAGTGGTTATGGTTAATTTTGTTTTCTTTATGGATAGGGTAAGCGTTAGTTTAGTTTTTTATGGATAGGGTTAAGGTTAATTTTTTACATGTACAAAGGGTAAGGGTTATTATTTTTTTCCTTTTTCCTTTATTGATAGGGTAAGGGCTCATTTTGTTTTGTTTAAGGATATTGCTATTGTTAATTTCTTTCCAACCTTAACCATATCCATAAAAGAAACAAATTATCCCTACTACGATCCATGAAGGGAAAATATAACCTTGACCCATCCATTAATAAAAAAAATTCAAAGCCTCAACTCTTGACATAAATTAAACAAATAAAATCATAAAACTATCCATCAATTAAACAAACATGGCCCCAACAATATCAATAAACGAAACATAACTTTCCTTAACCCTAAACAGAACGGAAACAAAATTAACCCTAGCCTATCAATAAGGGAAAAAACTTCACCCTAACCCCATCAACACATTACAAAATTACCCCTAGCCCTATCCATAAAGGAAACAAAATTATCCCTAACCCTATCAGCACATAATAAATTTAACCCTAACCCTATTCATAAAGGAAACAAATTAACCATAGCCCTATCCATAAACAACAAAATCAAACCTAACCCTATCCGTAAAGGAACCAAAATGAACCCCAACCCTATCCATAAACAAAACAAAATTAACCCCAAATCTATCCATTATCCCTAACCCTATCCCTAAAAAAAAAAACAAAATTAACCCTAACCCTTTCCACACATAAAATTAACTCTAACCCTATCCAGTTAGGAAACAAAAGTAACCCTAACGCTATCATCACATAATAAAATTAACGTAATCCCTATCCATGAAGGAGAAAAATCAACCCTAACCCTATCCATTAAGGAAACAATTTACACTAAACCTTTCCACACATAATTAAATTAACCATTACCGTAACGCTATCCGTTACGGGAACAAAACTAACCCTTACCCTTTCCACACATCATAAAATTAACCCAATCCCTATCCATGAATGAAAAAAATTAGCCCTAACCCTATCCATAAAAAAATATTAAACCTAACCTATCCGTAAAGGAAACGAAATTAACCCTAACCTATCCACACATAAAAAAGTAGCCCTAACCCTATTCATAATAAAAAAATTAACCCTAACCCTATCCGTAAAGGAAACAAAGTTATTCCTAACCCTATCCACACATAATAAAATTAACTTTAATTCTATCCATAATGAAAAACATTAAAAATTTAAAAATTAAATTTGCAATTTAAAAAAAACTAAAAATGAAAAATTAAAAAACTCTTATTCTCCCATGAAAAAACAAAATTAGCCCTAACCCTATCCGTAAAGGAAACAAAAGTATCCCTAACCCTATCCACATATAATGAAATTAACTCAAACGCTACCCATGAAAAAGCAAAAATGACCATAAACCTGTAAAGGAAAACATTTACCCTAACTCTTTCCACACATAGTAAAATTAAGCCAATCCCTATCCATGAAGAAGAAGAAAAAATAACCCTAACCCTATCCATAAAAGACAAAACTAACCGTAACCCTATTCGTAAAGGAAACAATATTAACCCTATCCCTATCCAAAAAGGAGAAAAATTAACCCTAACCCTATCCGTTTAGGAAAAAAAATTATCCAAACCCTATCCACACATAATAAAGCTAAACATAACCCTATCCATAAAGGGAAAAATTAACCCTAACCCTATCCATAAAAAACAAAATTATCCGTAACCTTATCCGTGAAGGAAACAAAATTAACCCTTACCCTGTCCACACGAAATAAAATTAACCCTATCCCAATCCTTAAAGGAAAAAAATTAAGCCTTACCCTATCCATAAAAAACCAAATTAACCGTAACCCTATCCGTAAAGCAGACAAAATTAACTCCAACCCTATCCACACATAATAAAACTAACCTTAACCCTATCCATAAAAAAACAAAAATAAACCTAACCCTATCCGTAAAGGAAACAAAATTATCCCTTACCCTGTCCAGACATAAGAAAATTAACTCTAACTCTATTCATTAAGGAAAAAAATTAATCCTAACCCTGGCATAAAAAACAATATTAACCCTAACTGTATCTGTTGAGGAAAAAATTTACCTTATCTCTTTCTTTACATAACAAAATTAACCCTCCCCTATCCATTAAACAAACTTAACCCTTACCCTATCCACACATAATAAAATTAACTCAATCCCTATCCATGAAGGAGAAAAATTAACCCTAACCCTATCCATAAAAAAAAACAAAATTAAACCTAACCTATCTATAAAGGAAACAAAATTAACCCTAACCCTAACCATATCCACACATAATAAAATAAACCCTAACTCTATCCCTTAAGGAAAAAATTTACCTAACCCTACGCATAAAAAAAAAAAAAAAAATTAACCCTAACCCTATCCATAAAGAAAACTTAATTAACTCCATATACAAAACAAATTTTATCCTAACCCTTTCCGCAAAGGATACAAAGGATACAAAATTTTCCTACCATGACCGTTGAAATTTTGAGCTGGGTCTGAAGGGTCTGAATAATAGGAACATGTTTCCAGCCCTGATCTGTGCTCAAAGACCGCACTTCACAGAAGGGAGTAATAAAATACAGCATGGTGGCCATATATGGTGGCATGGTGGCCTAATGGTTAAGGTATTGGACTGTGAATATTGTAAATACGATTTTACACGGGTGGGCCAGTGGGCTCGCCTTTCAATAAAAGAAAAAAAAAAAGTATTGAACTTGTGATCTAAGGATTGCCGGTTCAAATCCCGCCTGGGTCATTGTGTTGTGTCCCTGGGCAAGATGCTTTATCTCAATTGCTTCTC
>WURT03050713.1:0-14285 GCA_009936505.3 Holothuria glaberrima
TTCGTAAAATGGGCCACAGGGCCCACATGGGACCTTGGACCCCAAATTTCTGAAAACCTCAAATAGCTTACTACCCAGGAAACATTGTGTCCAAGTTTCAAACAAATCCATGGAAGTATGTGGGAGAAGAATCATTATGAGCAAGTGTGGTCAGATAGCTAGAATGACGCCTTGTGATCACAGTGGCTCACATTAAGTTAGCTCACATCAGCATGCTGGTATGAGCTAAAAACCAAGAAGACGTTTTTTTTATATTCCATGCATTCTATTGTAGGCAAGGAACAGTCCTTTGGGCAGTTTTTGTGACTTAAGTGTAAGATCATAGGTGAATTATGAAAGCTACATGTATACAGTCGTAGTACTGGTCAATTTAATCATAATACGATCATGTCAAACAAAATTTAAGTACAGCCGAACTTTCTTCAATCAGAAAAATTGCCATTTTAGATATATATTTACCATTACGATGACGCAAAAACGGACATTTTGGAAATGACCCATTTAAATAAATATCTCGTAAACCGATTTTGGTGGATTTTTGATATGTTGTTCCCCACGCCCAAATCTACCAAAAACTATTTAAATCTTACTTGTAGGAATTTTTTTGAGGTTGAACTACATTTTGTCACAAATCTACCCGACTATACGTGAACACTCATTAAACACGCATGACATTATTTACGAAACACATCCAGTCAAAGGATACCTTGGTTGTAGTTTCCATTTGAAATATTGTCTCTAAACAAACTGAAGTAGTGTTGGAAAAAAAGCTTGCCCTTTGACGTAAGAAACAACCTTCCTCAGATCACATGATCTTGAGAGTATTATAAATAATAAATTATCTATAGACTTTCAGAAGCAAAGCCGAAAAAAAGGACTTGTTTATCTCGTTCATTTCAACGTTACGTATTTGCCCTGTTTGACCTTGACTGTTCAAAAAGCCACAAGTTCGTTTTTGAAGATTCCATTTGATACCCTGGGAAAAGAATTTGTTAGAAAATGCAGAATAATGAAATAGAGGAACGTTTATCGGCACCATCTCCGGCACCCAAACAAACTTCTGCCTGCGCAATATATCTTCACATTTGCCCATTCGCAGACCAGTAGTTAGTTGTTTTAGCAGGGTTTAGGCGAAACAAGGTTTTCCTGTAAACCTTTCTTTTATGATAATGCCTTGTTTAATTTTTGGATTCCATCCATAGGATAAGTAAGGTACTTTTTCTTCTTTTAAACTATGCAGTGCTCAAGCATGTAATTTATGCTTCCAGCAGACCTTGCAAAATAAAGAAGAAACTACAGGTATATTTGGGAACTTGGGGCCCCGCGTTTCTATCGTTGAGTTCCTTTTTGGAATTTAGTAACTTCGTGTGTCGTGGATGGCACATTTGAAGAAGAGAGTAGAGCCTTAACATGTAATATGTAATGCTGAAATAAATGCTAAAGTTAATGCAAATTTCATAAATTATAATCTCTAATACGTGAATTTTTGAACCAGTTACATTTGTAAGGCGCTCATGATGCATCAATCAATATGACGCGGGGGGGGGGGGATATAACTCACAAATGTCTAATTTAGGGCATATATAGAAACATGCATTATGTTACACAAGCAACATCCCTCAACTAGCTCCAGGACTCTTGAGATTTTAAGAGCCATCATTTCCGCAAAATGAGATAAACTATATCGTTAATACCCGAAGAAGCCTCAATTACTACAACTTATCGTTACGCTGGTTTAATGGATAAATATCATGGTAGCCAGCTCATTTAATATAACAAGAACTTGAAACTACAAAGAGTTTGCTTGCATTTTTTTTTTTTTTGAAGAGGAGGCTCTTAATCATGCGCCCATTATGTTTTCATTCAAAATTCGAAATGAAATTTTGTAATAATAAGAGACATTTTCTTCGTAAGATTTTTTTCATCCATTTGCGTCATTGCAACTGTCACAATATATTTTCATATATTGTAACTGCAACATAGGATAAATTATGTTTCAATATATATATATATATATATAAATATATATATATATATACTATATATATATATGTGTGAGTGTGAGTGTTTGTGTATGCATACATAAGGTGAAGCCACACACTGCTATCCTTAAAGGGACTGTTATAGTAGGGCCTACTACAAACATATTTCGGAATCCCGGTTACCTCTACCAGGAATTGGAGTCTGCACTTTTATTTATATTCAAATATAGGCTTCACTCTGATTGGTCAATGACGACATGTGCAAATCTTACATAGACAGGTAAGATTACACTGGCATAAATGCAAGCACAATGGGACAGTTAACACTTTAGAGTATGGCCTCGAAGAATGTAAAATAAGTAGAGGCTGTACAGGCTGTACAGGCTAAAGTAAGTTTTTCTCTGTTAGCCCAAGTAGAAGTCTGGCATAGCGAAGACTTATAATTGGGGAGGACAAATGCACACACAAACTTGGGTAAGTACATATTTCGATAATCGCCCAAAGAGATTGTAGGTCAGTTAAGTTGTTCTTTACAAATACAGTGCAAGTGGAAGATGTGAAAATTCTGGTACCGCACTTTAGTGAGAGCGACTATTTTGAGTGACTTGATGCTATATTCCGGTCCACTCACTGGACTATCTTCAGGCAGAATGTAACAAGGGTACAAAGGAACAAAATGCCCTAATCAGACGACAGCAGCTCAAACAATGTGAGGTAAGTGGAAACAAAGGAAAGGAAGAATGTACAATACAATCGAAAAGTTCTAGGGGACGTCTGGCAGCGCTGCTGTTGAGGGATGATCAACAGCAGCGCGTCAACTCAACTTGCCTTGACTGTAAGACTCTCCCTTATTTTACGCTTATAGAATTTAGATTCGTTGCCGAGAACACAATGGTAGAGTAACTCGGCTTAAGTGTCGTTATTCTCTCTGCAATGTTGATATATCACTTTTAAGTGATTATATACGGAATATTATTACCCTGTAAGTGCCGTGCGTTCTTACTAATTACTGTGTCATTATAATACTACTTAAACATGATTTGGTACCGTATGTTTATGGTTGCACACTGACCAAGTAACGTCCAGCAAAGTATTAGTTCACACAATCAAGCTAGCTCATGAAGAAAACGAAGGAAATCGACGTCTCCTGCAATTGCAGGAATTATGATCTGTCTAGACTCTAGTCGCTACAGCCGAGAACATGGAATCTTATGCTGGCCTTGCGGAATCTTTTAAGCCAAGGTACCCCAATTATATCAAATAAAGCGTGTTCGACTTTAAATCCCTTATTGACCAACTATAAAAAAACGATGCCCAGAACAGTTGTGATTTTTTTAAATCAAAAATTCTTTCACCAACTTGACACAGTAACAACTTTTCACAATCAAGTAATGAGCGAGCCCTATGCCTACAGATCAACGGTTGCTCATGGTTCTACAGTGAAGTCTCCTTTGGCGGCCTCAAGAAATATGTTGCATCACTTAGCATTGTCACGTATCATTTTACCTAGTGTCTTTGTTACCATCTAAAAGATAGACGAAACATTATTGCAGCTGATTCTAAGCAATCAGACGCCGTCTGAGAGGGCACAAAAAGGGAAATTGTAACTTGTTATGGACATACTAAACATTAATACTCTACTATTAAGATGACACCTCATGAGCAGGGTACTTCTGTCTGCTCCTACGTCTCTTTGTTCTGACGTCTCTATTTCCGAAAGTCTACGTGAAGGTCAGTGTTAGGATAAGGGTTAGGTGAGGTTTAGGTAAAGGTCTATTTACAAGATGCGAATTTTGTTTGCGTCTGTCGCATGCGTCGGACGCATGAGTCTAAAACGCACCGTGTAAACTGTACCTGCGACACGATTTTATGACCCTTGCGATGTCGTATGCACTGAGACGCATGTTCTTATTCCATGTGACATCGCAAGCAAGACACAACTATGACCAATCAGGTAAGTGAGAATAGATCACGTGCCCATTGCAGTCTAATGAACTCCGAACAACACTGGAAGGAAGAACACGAACAGTTTCATCTTGGCATTTCTTGCGTTGTAGACTCAGGCGAAAGACGCAAACAAAAATCTCATCGTGTAAATAGGCCTTAAGCGTGAGAGTATTACGAGTACGGACTCCGGAACATAGAGACGTCTGAATACAGAAGGGTAACCCATGACCGTGATATACATTTACCATAGTAAACAGAATCTCCCAATTATCAAATGAGAAAAACAGACTAGTGATTTTAAAGAAAAATATGGTTTATATTACATACTTATCGCTTTAAAACTATTTTCTACTAATAAACTCGGCTAATATCTTTTCATTCCCAATATACAACGCATTATCAGATTAATAAATGTTGCATCATTTAAAATCTGAACGTTTGTCCAATTAGGTCAGAATGAGGTTTTTCCTGTGAGAAAATTATCATTGACCTAATTTTAAACTGCTTGTAAATTCTTTACCTTTTCATTAACATTTTCAAAGTATGAAAAATTATTGTTCAAAAACATATTACTTGATGTATATCATAAAAAGAGCATTTACTTTCGTTCTCACAATGCCACTAAATATTAAATTAGAAAACTTTAAAATGGGGCCTCTGTGAATAATGGAATATTTATCATCTTTCAAACCCTTTACAGAATTACTTGTGAATTCTGAGTGCCAACCTAAACTTTCAATTTTTGTCTTTACCGTTTGTCTCGTTCGTGTCTATCCTGTGGAACTCGACCGTTTCTTAACAATTTCGGGGAAAATTTCATATACATAATTTTCATGAAGGATACAGTTTTGGTGAAAAGATATTCATCGAATCTTATCACGAAAAGGCAACACAAATGGATCGTCCCTAGAGAATGTCTATCCTCCAAAATGATATTGCAAATAATGACCCTTGTTAACTTGTCGTTGTCTGCAGGATTTTCGCAGATGATTAATATTGTGTTCTTTTATCAATTTGTCATGCAAAAGATCTTCGACATAAAGACATATTGTTCAGGTGCACATTGTGGGATAAAAGGTGTGGGTTAAACAAGGAAACGAAATGCAAAGGTTTACGGATAAGTGATGTTCCAAATTTCGATTATGCCTTCGAATTTTTTAAAGGTTCGGATCAAAATAGTACCGGCGTGATATACTCATTTAGTAACCTTTATCTGTAAAACCTTGCCTTCCATACCTAATTCTGGGTCTGTCGTCCAAACAGTGGTACTTACGCTAATAAGTTGCCCTTCGTCTCTTTCAATCTATCGTTTAAAATATCTTGGGAAACCAAAAATATCGACGACCCAAATTTAGTTGTTTCTTTCAAATAACAAATCATCATACCCGACATACAAAAATGTCACAGTCTTAGGTGTTACCAGGCTGTGTATTGGAGCAAGCCCTGTAAGAGTTCAACATGAGTGTTTCAATGATGTTTCTGTACATTTTTTTTTCAATTCATGTTTAATGAAAATATCATCTAAATTAGGCCTATAGTTTTTGTGTCATGATTATTATCTTTCTTTTGTCTGGTCAGTTTCGAAAAATCAGGGAGCTTTGTTGGATAAGACTAGGGTAGTCCGAGTGAGACCGTTTTTTTTTGGTCTCGGTCTTGTCCAGGCCAATAATTGAGTTGTTTGGATATCGAAAAGTCAGACCAAGACACATTAACCCACTATTAGCAAACTTTTTCATGGAGTTATCTGCAAAATTCATAACAAGAATTATGCATTAAGAATTACTTCAACTACGTTCAATGTTGTTAGGATATCAGTTGAAGGAAATGGTCGATATAAAACAAAGTGAGTCATTGCAGTAAACAAAAAAGCTTTTACCATACTTTTCTATCACTTACTAAGGAATGAATGCAGTGACAGTCCTCTTTAATTAAACATTTAAAAAAAAAATCAAGCCCTTGCTTCATCTTTTACCGTTATTCTAGACTATTACTTTTCGAGACGTATTAAAATCAATTTTAAAGACACATTAAACGATGATCTTCTTTCCATCTAACAGAAATGGACTAATGAAAAATAACCTACTTACAATTTGGATTGCATTTCAAAATAAGTGGAGTTAATCAACTTTCCTTGTTTCTTAAATATTGAAGCAAGAAAATTGTAGAAGCATGCTAATTTATCAACAATTTGTCAAACTTTTAAGAAAGATTAGACACACACAAGTCAAGCATGACAGCAGTTGTTGGTTAGAGATTTTCTCCTCTTGTAGTTCAAAAATGCACCTAAATCCACCTTTTCACAACAACCACGTATACCTTACCGCCTTAAGGTCTCTGCAGACTTATTAGCTTCAAAACTCTTTCCCGACAACCATTTACTTTGATTTAGATGTTGAAAAGTAAAAATCATACGTAATCGAGAAGGCAAATTCCGATTGTCACGAATAAATATGAGTATAACGTTACGTGTGACTAATTTTTTATCTTTTGTTGATGACAGAACGTGCTATCTCTGGCTACATTAGGTTTAGTGATAAATTATGTAACATAAAGAGAAAATGCAGTCAATTTCACTTCACTGAGGGTAACCTGTTCTCGATCCAAATTCATTACGCCTCGATGCGAAATCAGTTGCTTTTGTGCTACTAAAGATTTAATTTCATGTACAAACTCCGTGGGTTACCTGAAATGTGCGATAAACAAGTTCTGAGACGTCATAAAACACACTAGAGGTAATTTCTCAAAATATTTTAGGGACGACTGCTTACTACTCTCCATAAGTTGCTTCCACTTTGAATATCCTACCTCGTTATCTTTTATTTTCAACATAGATGAAGTTCGCGACTTGACTCTGGGATATATTTACGATCATCCCTAAGAACGATATAAAAGTATATTCCTTTAAGCGCAAATTTTGACCCTGAGGGATAAATTAAACCTGACGGATTTTGGAGGTAATCTTTTACGTTTGGCGAGCGAACGAGCCACATAAAGTACAGGCACTTCGGATGACTAAATGTGATATGAATGTAAACATTTAGGGATGGCAAAAGTGCACTTAACTGTGATCTAACTGTCATAGAAGGGCTTCAACATGGAAAACGATTCTCTTTGACTTTCGGTATTTCAACATGTCAATTGATTACAGTACAGTTACAGGGGCATAACGTTTTCTTCAGAAATATTTTAAGTAAAAAAATGGCGGCCTGCACGTGAGAAGTGTAGGTTATGATTTAGAGGAAATTTATGACAGGCCTACAAATGGCAGAGATTCATAGTACTCAGGAACCTTAGTGTAATTCTTAGTCGTTGGAAGCCTATGATTTTGGGTAGCTTAACGTTATGTTATTGCAGCAACAAAAACCAACATGCAACAGGCAATAACGATACACTTCAATGGCTCTGTAATGATTGCTCTCTTCGCACGTGATAAGACAAGTGTATAGCGCAATTTAAATTTATACATGAAGATAAAAGAAAAAAAGTAACTTAGCAAATTCAAATAATGAAGATAATCGTACATCATACCTTACGTCTTCAGAACATGTAGGCCGAGAAGCTCGAAAGCACGTGTACACAACTGCTTCCCGGCTGTGAGAAGTGAGAAGCGTTAGGCTACAATCTGAACGATTTTTCAGCAGATTACTCAATAAGCTGTCCCATCTGATCGTTAATCTTGGAATCAAAGGGCTGCTATATCTCTCCTCCTTCAAGAACAGTAGAAAAACAAACCTTTGAGATTTGTAGACTGTCTACGGTTTCGTTTATTGTACGTGTGCTCGTCTATCCTGCGATATCTTTAATGAACACAGGCAACATCAATTATCGAGCTGAGAGGGAGATGAAGCGATATGTGACCTGGGATAATATCGTCATTGGTTGACTGATGGAGCGAGTAGTTTTACAATTACGGTGTTTTATCACCAACGCCGGAGGTAAATTTACAAAATTCTTGTACATAAAGTGCTGTTAAAGAGACTACATTTACACACACACAGTTTGATGAAACGTTGAACTTATAATGAGCTTGTCTAAGTTGACGTCTAAGTTGAAGGATATTATGATGACGTAAGTAATAATGCGGAAAGTGTAAGGGCAGAATGGCAATGGAGGTAAATGTTTATTGCTTTGCGGGTTATGGACGCTTTTTCGATTACAATTGACGCCAAGTAATTCGGAAAAATAAATCATGTAGAATGGAATCTGAGTGCTTGTTCGTTTTGCTTTCTGTTTTGTAACATAGAAATACTTTGGGGATCAGAAAAGTTTAAATGAGGGTCTTGCTTAAAACATTTCATATATAGATCGACAAATATGCACAATTTACCACGCTACTCATTGTGAGTGACAGAGATCATAGGATTTATGCATTGCAGCGGCGTGATCTACATTCTTTAAGTTCACCCTGGTAAACAGGATTTCATTGTTCTAAAACAGGGTATTGCAATTTATCTATGCAGACCTCCTTTGCCAGAAGAATGAACATCATTCTCGCTTTAGTACCAACCAGTAAGTGTCAGGAAAAGTTTTAGTTTCAACTACTTTCATAATTGAGGTCATCTGTACGGATTGTTCTGGCTTAATGAGTTCCAATATTACTCACTAAGCCAAGATAGATCAACAGAGATGTGCGTGATAAAGTGTGTGTGTGTACATGGGAGGATATATACTCTTAACTCCTTGGATTGCCGCCTATGTATGGTTATTATTTTGTAAGCAAACATTGGACATTTCGATTGTTCAAACATAGTCAAGACTCCAAAATATTTACGTATAGCACAGTGAAAAGGTAAAGAAATGTTGCAGTATACAGACCCAATGACATTAATGCACTAGCATTGTCTGCTTAGTAAGTATGACAATAACGTTCACACATAATCGTAGGAAGCAGGGAAGAAGGCTGGACCTCCAGTCCACCAGTGAAAAATTTGAGGAATAAAGTGTACTTCTGGTCCCATATTTCAACGACGAGAACCCCTCATTTTTCAAATTTTTGCTTTACCAACTTATTCAATACATCAATTTTTAATGTATATACTTGAGAACCAAAAAACATAGCATCAAATAGCATCCAAAGACACTCAAACATTCAACGTACCCTAGAAAAATGATGGAAAACTCCTTACCCGGGTCTGTGGTCCGAAAAGTTATTTCCCCACAGTTGAAGGCCACCCCCTACAGGTACATCCAAACCGTATACCAGGTAGAAGTAAAAACGTGACAAAAAACAGCCCACCAAACATGAATTCTTAGTTCCTCAACACTGTTAATGGCTCGAAAAATTTTCTTTGAATACAAAGCAAGAATGTAACAATGTACGGCAAATGAACATAGCATTCTTACAAAGAACTGTATTAAAACTTTAATCGTAGACGCTTTCGAACTCGGTTCCTTGGATAAATTGTCACGAACTTTACCTATGTCGTTCACACCGTGACTGGTTTATATAATTATTTGACTTTAACCATCCTGCTGTACCACTCCTTTAAAAGTTTTGTGGCTTAAATGTTTTTTCGATACGTTTTGTTTAAATTTATTATTAGTATTGTTATTTTTACTCTTGTACTACCTTTTAGTCCACTTTTGTTGCTGTGTGCTATATTCTTTATCTTTTACTTGTAAGTGCCTTGTTTTGATGCTTTAACTGTCAACGGAAAATGATCTTCCGTCTTTTAAATGGACAAGTAAAACAATTATCCATCTTCATATCTATCTGTCGGTCTGTCTGTCAGTCAGTCTGTCTGTGTGTGTGTCTGTCTGGTTATCTACCTATCTGTACCAAGTATACAAGATCTGTCTTTACCTCCGTGAATGAACAGTACTCTCTGGAAAACATGGGACAGTTGTTGAATTTGAACTAACACTCAGAAACGTTCGGGGTTCAAAGTGCCATCAGTTTTTGGCTGTAGTCAAATATTTCCCTTTAATTGTACAATTTCTTTTCATATGTCTAAATCATTAAACTTTTTTGCATAAATGTCATCTACTTGACGAAGAAACTTAAAAGCCTGCCGGGTTGTGCGCAATCTCTTAAAACCATCCAGGTTCGAAAGTAATCGGTTACAATTCAGAAAGTTTTCACAATGAGAAAATGTGAAGGTTTCTTTATTTAAAACCCAAACGGGAAATGGGGGCGCTAAAGTTCTTTGAGAAATAGGCCCTTTTATTGATCTTGACGTTTCCTTGACCACCAGTAAAAAATCTGAATACGTTGCTTTATTGTATCGTTGGTAAGATGAATCGGTGAAAACACCACCAAAAAAACACAACAAAGTCGAGAGTATCCAAATACGCGATACTGATCTTTGTCCTGCACAAAGCACATAAAGTAAAAAGGACTTTTAAAAAGGCTTTTCCAGATTTTATCTCAAGCAATAGCACCTCTTTCTCTAATATTTCTAAGCTCTTCCTTGATTGGTCGTACATGCAAGTTTCATTCACGGGTATCGTATGGTATCGAGTTTTAAAGTGTGCTTAATTGGTATTCCACTGAAATATCCGTTCCTTTGATTCCTTGCCAGGGACAAAAACTTAGTACATGTCAAGTTCTTTTAGTCTGGACGATGCCTGGCGGTGTCGAGCGGTCCTGGGCGTCGGCAGGATAAAAATCCCTGATATGACCTATTAATAGTGCATGGAATATGGAATACCCACACAATTTTAACGTTTGACCTCTGGTAAATGACATTTAACCCTTACCAAACAATGCAGATTTTTTTTATCATAAATATGGAGTATCTACACGCAAAAAATTAGATCCTTCAAAGCTATTCTTCTTGATTTATCATGCTTACGAGGTTTTCTCAATTTGACCTCTGCATAGTGACTTGACATAAATATGAACCTCCACCAACTTCTCTGCATGAATTGAACACAGTGTGAATCGTCGACATCTGGATGAAATAGTTGGTGACTTCGATAGTAATTGAGGAAATAGCCTACAGGGGTCAATCCCTCTCAGTCACCTTACCACAAGTTTCAGGTTCTACCAAGCGAGGAGGGGAGACTTCATCTAAATACAACTCAGGATGCCAACAAGCGTGAATGGTTAATCGGGTCTATTGTTTGCTATAAAGTGGTAAAATACATGAGAACATCATATATTGTTGGGCATCTGCATGCTACCTGTGAGATCCATTAGGTTAGTGTTCATGAAATTTCGTGCTTACAAGGGTTTAATCGCTTGATCTCTGTGCCCTTTTAAAAACCACGACAGCTACCAAACCTTTATATCTTGCCTTAATCTATGACATTAACATGCTCAGTATGAATCAATCAGTATTACTCTTTTTGAGATCGTGTTTACAAGCAGTTAACAAGGTTTTAGTAATTTCAACCCTAGTGACCGCGTATGAACTTGACCTGCATCTTCTTCTTACTATAACAAATGTATATACGAAGTATTAAAAATATCTGTCATTCCTATCTAGAAGTATTGTGTTTACTGATTTCGGTTTTACCTCTGTTAACCTCAAATGACCATAACTAACTCAAAAAAAGTCAAAATCTTTCCCTTAATATGTTAAATCCAGATACTTAGTAAGGAAAGTACCCATCATTGGTATTATGAGATATCATGTTTACAAGCAAAGCATCACAAACGCACTCACACACACGTGCATACATATATGCATACATTCTCCCGCTTGACTGCATAATCTTCAGCAACAGATTAAAATGCAACTCTGAAAATTGCACTGTTTTTGCACATTAAGCTCTCTCAATTGCATACCTCTTTCAAACTTAGATCATCATGAGATGTACACTGCAGGTACTTCCATAATTGCGCCGGAATGAATTGTGACCACTGAATAAGGATCACGAGAGAGAAACAAATTAGAAACTCTACTGAGTCATTTTATTTCAGATAGATTTTTCAAAAAGAAAAAAAAAAGAAAAGATCGCTTGAAGGCACGGATCAGGTAACGAGGTCTGATACCAGATATACCCCATGCCGCCTTTGATCTGATGAGGTGTCTTTGTTGAATTTTTAAGAAGGACCATCACGGCATGTGAAAGCTTGAAAGGTACAACAGTAAGATGAAGCGCCCTTTACTTTTCTTAATGGTCCCCCACAATTAACACGGCAAACGTAGAACCATTTCTAGAGGTAGGTGTTTTTCTGCTGTCAAAAATAAGTAGTGTGTCATACCAGGGCTACTTACATATCGTATGTGTCACAATGGCCGAAAGCCGCAGGCAAGAAGCACATAGAGGAAATCCCAAATTTTACATCCCGTCCTAAACTTCTTTTGCCACCTATAGTACAGTACCACAAGAGATCCCCAAGAAGGTTGTATGTAGGTGCCTGTCTAAACGGTCAGGCAAATGACATAGGTATGATGAAGATTTTCCGGGGTTAACAGAGTATAGTTAATGACGACACTTTATAAAATGTACACAAATGTCCTTATGAGGAAAGATTCCGTTATGAATTGGGTTACAAAAACTTGCAAGCTCTCAAATCTTGCCACCTTCAAACGACAAATGACACAAGACTGATAGTTTTAACTCGAGCCAATTATATAAAATACAACCGAGAATGAGACAAACACTTGATTTACACAAACTGCTTCATAAGACTTGCAATGGGCTCTCTGCATTTTTTTTTTTTGGTCATAGAAGCAGCATCTATACATTTAAATGTTCTATCCAATGTACAAGACGATGAAGCCATTAAATTTGAATGCAGTGAACTGTAAGGATTAGGCAGTGTGCATCTTTGATATCTCCATCCATATCAACTTGCAATTGTGTGCAACCAGAAGAAATACAATCTCTCTTGTGGTGAAAAAAGGCCATGGGCGATTGAACTGAAGCATGATAATACCGCAATACAATTAAAGAAAGGTGATAATTGATGGAATAAGATCTTCTAGTGCAGTCTCTATAACATGCATAATTGTTCACTTCTTCGTCATATCAATGTGACAAGGATTCTTACAATAATTGTAGCCACACTTTCACTTTAGCCATCACGTAAACGCGAACAGTGCCCGCTTCCGTGAGCATTGTTCGTTAATCCGTAAATCATTTCCATAAGTTTGCTCTCTGTACTGACATGAAGTCATCTAGTAACTGTATAGAATGGTCTAAAAGTAGGTCGTGAAAGACGGTCGACGCATAATGAAAACATGACATTGTTACTTTGACAAAATGGTGCAACGTCAGGGCCCTTTAAATTTCTGCAATTTTTTTGAGGTATTAAGTTTTACGATGTTTTCACAATTCGACCTCTGGTGACCTCACATAACCTTTGACCTTCACCAAAGCAGTGGGTTTTTGTAAACGTCGGTTGTTTTTAAGTGACAGTGAAAGTAAAAAGAATGTCAATTTTTAATGAAAGAAAATACACTTGCTTCGAAATTGGGCATTGAGACCAAGTTGGCTCGGGACCGAGTTGGTACGGGATACAGTTGGTCTGGAACAGAGTTAGCTTTGGACCGAATCAGTTTGGCACTGTGTTGACCTAATCTCGTTTACTGTCGACATCTTCAATTCCATTACGTATAAAGCCTACTCAGTTGTCAGAAACTGTTAGTTTCGAACATACCCAAAATTTTACAGAATAAAGATGTCATTTAAGAAAAAAATCATTATGGAAAGTTTCACCCATTATGCTCCAAGTTTTGTAAACATTCACCAAAATACTATTAAATAGTATCAACAGAATCGAATCATGGTGTGGTAGGCCTGTCGACAATTAAACGCACTACGACTAACCAAATGTTTCTGTTAGTACACAGAAATAGACTATATAGCCTTTGTACGATTGTGGACCTAGCCTAATCTCCTGCCCGCACTTAAATTCTTTCTTCCAGCGACTCAGATTTCTACTTTTACGTTATAAAAACTTTGGTTCAAAAGAAAAATTTCCTTAACAATATTTTAAAGGACAGATAATTGAAAACATTTAAGAATCAATTGCATAATCTGGCCAATTCTGTCAATTAGTTGACTATGCGGGATGGCTCATGTAATAAGAGTGCACCATTAACAATGTAGCTTAAAGTAACCACCACGTGACCATCATTTTTGCCGGTTAGGCTTGAATCGACTCCATACCAACTTCACTCTCACAGCTGTTTCTCACACCTTACCAATAAGTGGGGTATTTTACATTATCAACCCCATAGCCAACGACCATTACAACTACTCTAAAATGCATTTCACTGAAAAATACTTGTGTTTATTAAATGTGTTTTCGACGTTACTTTTTCAGCTGAAGTATGCTCCCGAAGGTAAAACTTGGAAAGTAGCAGTTGATATTTCAGCGAGGTCAATTAACAAGTTTCAATTTCAAAATGGATTTCCAAATTCCATTTTAATTCACCATTTTTATCAAATAGGCCTGTT
>WURT03050724.1:0-14285 GCA_009936505.3 Holothuria glaberrima
CCAAAAATTCCTGAACACCCCAAATGTCCCCCTACCCAAGGAACATTGTGTCCAAGTTTCAAACAAATCCATCAAAGTATGTGGGAGGACGAGCATTTGAACAAGTGTGGACAGACAGACAGAGTGATGCTGCATGATTGCAATAGCTCACACCAGCATGCTGGTATGAGCTAATAAATGTGTCATCCCAATTCTATGGGTGTTTGGTGGAAGAAGGGGTTGTACTTAAAGGGACTGTGCAACAGACCCTTGGACAGTATATGACTACCTTATCTCACAACCCATCTCTTTTCCAGTGTTTTCAAAATTCCTCTCCAACTTGAGGCTTGTAGAACTGTTCAGACACAACCTCACAAAAAGAAATGCTATTAAGTTCACCTCTCCTCCCCCCCCCTTCCTAGTGGGCATATTCAAAAGCCACTATACTTACCCCTTGTTACATCAAAGTATATGTCTGCGTCTCTGTGATATGAATCACTTCTGTATTGCATGTGATTTCAACAAAAATAAGTTGCCTCTCCTCTACGATTATACAAATCTAAATACATGACACTGCAGGTTGATCAGGTCTGTATTAAACTCTTAAGCGCGGGTCACACTACAGCGATTTCGGATCGGATTACAGTCCGATTTTTTTGAGTTTTAGTTAAAATCTTCTCCATCTCTGGTCGGAGGGAGCCAAATTTTGCCACTCTGTGTAAATATATGATTTGTATCACATAACTTTGAGAAAGATATGTATACTTATTATGTCGTGACCATAAAGCACGGGTCACACTACAGCGATTTTGGATCGGATTACGGTTCCGATTTTTTTGAGTTTTAGTTAAAATCTGCTCCATCTCTGGTCAGAAAGAACCAAAAATTTGTCACTCTGTGTAAATTTATGATTTATATCAGAGGAGTATGTGAATGAAATGTAACCTAATTATTTCGTGATGTCACATCGACAGAAAGCTTTTATCGGACTACGCGTGTCCGATAGAAGCTGTCTGTCGATGTGACGTCACGAAATAATAAGTATACATTTCTTTCTCAAAGTCATGTGATACAAATCATATATTTACACAGAGTGGCAAATTTTTGGTTCTTTCTGACCGGAGATGGAGAAGATTTTAACTAAAACTCAAAAAAATCGGAACCGTAATCCGATCCAAAATCACTGTAGTGTGACCCGTGCTTTATGGTATGTGGTCCTCACTCCCCAGTCAGTAACTCTGCATGGGCACTGGCTAGGACAGACTGCTACCAACCAGGTGAACCTGCATAAAGTCCTGCTGGCTTAAAATGAGTAAACTTGTGAACTTATGCCTTACTTATTCTTCACAGGCACAATAAAGTACACACACACAGTACAGGGTAGGAACTTTGATACCAAAACAGCACAGGTATAAATTCTATATTGTGTCATGTTAAGAATTTTATGTATTGACAAAGTTGACAAAGTTTAGGTTATAGACCAGGCCACATATTTGCAAAATAAATCTGCCCTTGGACTAAAGGTTCAGCGAAGGACAAAATAAGATAAATCTCATGAGTTCACAGGAGTAGGAAGCCGTTCCCTATGGGGGAGTGGGGTGAGAGTAGGGAGGGCTGAACACTGTTTTGAACCATCATCCAGGGGGTGTCAGGCCCTCTTTAGAAAATTTTTGGATATTTAAGGGTACTTAGAAGCAATCTGGTGAATAAGGTTGAGCAAATTGTAACGAAAATTGCTGCACATTTGTAAAATTTTTAAAGACAGAATAAGGAGTTTTCCTCGTTGATTTGAGGGAGGGGTAGGGGGGGGAGAAGAACCCATATTTGAATAGGGACCTTAACCTCCTGCTTCCTATGAGTATGCATGAGACCCTCTTTCCACATCACAAATTTGCATGTGTGCAGTAGCTCATGTTTATTTATGATGTAAGTATAAAAACAGTAATTCTCTTGTAAAATGGTCAATACTTGATAGATTTGGATGGGAATTTCTACATTTTTATGATTTTTGAATGATTTCTACATCAAACAGGCAGGTGTAACATCTACATGTCCACAGACCTTTACATGTTTCCAGGTTTATAAAGGATGTAGTATATTACACAGTAATTAAGTCCCTGTCCATGCATTCTGAGAGTTGACACCCACGACAGTATATCCCTGCATGAAGCTACAATAATTCAACAGCAATTCTATTACCCTTCTGCTATTGTCCCACTTATAGGTCTAGCATTTTTTGATTTCCAAATAAATTGTAAATGCACCCGAGCACTGTATTTGAAACAGAAAATTTGTGTCCTTTATATTTTTGGGATCCAAAAGAGTCACTAGACCAAATAGATCGCAATTATTTACTATGAACAGATTATTAAAGAAGAGATAAATGTGGTATGGTGTGGTTTGGTGTGGTATGGAGTGGTGTTAAGTGCAGTGTAGGAGAGAATAAACTCTGACAAACAATACTACCTAAAAGGATAAAACAATGGGTTAGCTAATAAATGGGGTCATTTTTAAGAACCTTAAAAAAGAAAAAAATTAGACCTTTTCAAAAAAACTGAAATAGTTGAAGAGTATTTGTTACTTATCATATAAGAAACAAAGTGTTATTGATACTGAAAATGTCTATGATGATAAGACTAACTGTCAACAGTTAAATAGGGCTTAATTAGACAGGTTCAGACCACAGCGGTAATTTAATACTTCCTATGTGGTAACCTTAAAACCAGACTGACTGTGACCATGGAGTGATTTATATGGATGTGCCAAGCTACATATTTTAGCAGTGAAATCTTGATACACCTCAAGGTTCATACCAGTTTGAATGAAATGGAACAAAAGTTGACCATTCAGATCTCTGAGAATATTGGTCTTCTTACCACTGGTCACCATAAAATCCTTTTGAAGGAAAAGCTGGGAGTCAACCCTGACCCATTTCTGCCCATGATAAATCTGTGTGATTTGTAATACCCCAGCAGATCATCATAGTTCTTCCAAAGATCTTGCTTGAGAAATTGCTCTTGCACAAATTCTAAAAGAGGAGCCTTAGTCCCCTTCCCCCCCCCCCCCGGCTTATACACCTATGCTGATATATTAAAATCAAACTTAAGATCAATCTTAACCCTTTATGAAACAGGGCCCAGCACAGATCAATTCCGTGCTGTTCAGTCCCAATGAGTACAATACGTCAGAATTTTGAATTCTACAAAACTCAGTATTTTATGAGTGTATGCATGCACTAAGAGCCTGCCAGATATGTTTGTTAGGCAATTGGGGGAGGGGGGGGGTTAAAAACAAGATGAAAAGGAGGAGCATAATAGACTTCGAGTTTCCAACATTTTAATCATCAAACTTGCAGACCAAACATGTATAAATACTGGGAATACCAAGCAGTTACAATCAAGGAAGTCCTTTCAAGTCACACTTTAAATATTGTTTATACGTATAATCTATTTTTAGGACATTCCGAAGCAAAATGGCTACAATTAATTGCCTTGTTTCGTTAAATGGCAATTAGTTCCAACTGTGTGCTGGGGCTTGAATACATGTACTGTACAGACTGCAGTAGGTATAAATTTAATACTCAAATAAAGACATTACAATACAGAACTACAATGGATAAACCGATATGTATGTATTCCAAGAGGACCTAGAGCATATCAATACACCAAGCTAGACTAAGTTGACTAACATCTGCAATTTCAAAAGTTTGAAACTTGTTTCTCAAAATTGAATATGGACCATACCCACTGTGCAGTGGGACTGACTGGGCTATTCCACTGTGTATGAAGGAGTGATGCAAAATTTAAGTTCACATTTTTATGGTAGACGAAGTTGTTCTAAAAGTAACTCTTTTGAGATAGTTTCATTGAATACTTAAAGGGAAATATTGTGTTTAAAGTGCACCAATATGGCATACAATTAAAATACCTTTAACAATTATTTTAGCATTCAGTCTCACTAATAAACTCAAGCAAAAGCAAATCTCCTCAAAATATAATCCAATTCAAGAGAAATGGATGTTGCATCATTTGAATCTTTGAAGGCTTGGGTGAACAAAAGTATAACAAATAACTGACTTTCTTCCTATTTGAGCCTTATTTCTTAAAAAGAAAACTACCCAGTGTCTTATTTTGAATTGTCTATCATTCTGTATCTATTAATATTGGTTTTCAAAAGTATAAAAATTTTCATTATTTTCCTTTAATAAATAAGTACACCCAATAATAACATTTTAAGGACAACATTAGAAATAACTCCTATTAAGCAGTTTTAATCAAGTTACGACTCGAGTCACAACTTGCAAAATTGCCCGACTGGCCGATTTTCCCCCCACTGAAATATAACAGTGACTCGAGTAATGACTTGACTTGAGTCGCTAAAATGAGTGTATTTCACTTGACTTGCCACAAAAAGAGTGACTTGGTTACAACTCTGCTATTAAGTAAGCAAAAGTATAAAAACTTGGTTGTCCCTAAAATTGTCCTGTAATAGCCTAGCAGTACAGTACCATAATGGCCATGAGCATGGTGAATTTAGGTTGTGGAAATGGAGAAGGTTCCCCCTCTCAAACTTGTACCTTTTTTCACATACATGTAGTAAATACTGCAAGTGCAGTCAAGATGGTAGCAAGATCGAGCAACATGGTACTTCATCTACTGGGTGGCCAGGCCCCTACTTTGTCTGAAAGAAGCTGACAGTGCTCACTGCAACCTAACACTTCCATATAAAATACAACACACCATGAAAACGGTCCTAGAAAACTTTGTGGGCAGTACTTAAAGATTAACATTTTCTCTTCTCAAACCAATTTTTACAAATGCCCATCTTTGGGATTTGGCGCTTTGTAATGTGTAACAGCTAGCTTCTCTGGTTCCCTACAATTAAAGAAACCATCTGTAATTTTCCCACACAAATTCACAAAGAGTTAACAAGAAGGAATCATTATATCTACCAAACTTTCACACCCTTTTAACGTGATAGTTCCATATTCTTCAAAAGTTTGTTTCTTGACACAATTAAGCACATCATTTCTATAGACGGAAGACTCTATGGCCACTTGAATCTTTGTTAAGTAACTTGAAGTCCCACAAGTTTTTTTCCCATGACAGACACTGCTTCCAACAAACACATTTGTATGGGCCCCAGTTCTAAGGTGCACAGCTTACACAAACAACCAGTGCGGTCATCTGTATCAACAAGCATGAAAAAGTAGGTTCCTTCCCCTCACTGATTGTTCTCTCAACGACCACTCATTACAGGCCAGACAACTTCCTCTGTTGACAACCAAAGATTGAGCTGGTGTACTATTAAAGATGGGCTCAAAACACATGTGACAGCTAACCATACTGTTATTATGGGTGACTCAGAAATACTGACTGCACTCATATACCATCAGTGTAGTTTCACGAGAACTGGTCAATTTGTGTACAGAATATAGGCGGGGGGGTGGGTGGACTAGGGAAAATGCAGTCACCCCAATTTGGATTAGTATAGTATTCATTTCATGAGTGGCTCTTGAGAATCATGTGACATTGTTTTCCTCACTAAATTGTGAAATTTACAAGGAGTAACATTTTGGTTTATCTTGAATATGAAATATTTGAGTCCTGAAATATCAGGAAAGATGATTGGAAGAGAAATATGTGGAAAATTGTGAGATTCAGCTTTTATTTTAAAATAAGTTTGGGGAGACTGCCTATGTCCTTTAAAATTCATATATGACTGCTAGCAAAGAACAAATAAATATTTAACAAAAAAAATGAGCTAAAGCAAATCTTTTTGTCATTCATTCCACACCACAAAGATGCTTAAGTTTCATTGAGTAATTGTACTTATTTCATCAGGATCTGTTCGAAAAATAAATGCTTGAGAGCTTGTTGAACAGTTGCTGAATAGACAGAGAGTAATGGTGGCTGCCTGCAATAGCTCAAACAGCTATACATAGCTTGTTTGAGCTAAAAACAACACCCAAACTTTACGTCATAGTGACTATATACTACAAACTAGTAGTATACTGTAATTATATACCTGGTAGCATGCCATGCATCAGATAATTGTAACAGAAGGATTAAGTCTTGCAAGAATATTTTTTTATTTTATAATAATACCAGCACCAGAGATTTGCTTACAAGCCATACAGCATGTTATGTGACATTACTGAGGAGGTGACATCTTTCATAGCTAAGTGGGCACCAACAACCATTTGTTAAAGAGGTTAAGGCATTTAATGGCATTTTCGTGGCCTTCATTGTAAGGAACAGGCGACATGAAGAGGAGTATGGGCACCTAACACCTTTGTTGTTGATCAATTGGAAACCTGGGCTCTGTTTTTAAAAAGACTACTGTCCCTGAGATGAGTTGGGAAAACTATAAATTAGTGGTAGCTTTGTTGGGCAGATCTTGGTATTCAGTCTCTAGCAATTTAGGGACCTAAGAAGTTTTAAATACATGTTCACAAATTTTCTTTAGTCAGCACAACTTAATACTGGTCACACAACACAGACCTAGTTGCTGAGTGAGGGTGGGGGCGAAAAAATTTACCACTGGCAACTTGGAGCATTTTAGTATATTTTGACCCCATAAGAACATATCAACCCCCTTAGAAGCTATTCACTCGCCCCCATACCCATTCAGTTCCTTGTCTGGTTATGGGCCTGGCACATAACAGCACACTTCCTGCAAAAGCATGGCAAATCATGTTAACTCACAAACACCAGAGTTAGTAAAGTCATATATATATATATCGGTACATACTTCAGCGAAGTCTGTTAAATTACAAAATAGTATTAAAGGTAAACTAGAAACTCCCTACTCATGCTACAGTATTTCATTCGTGTGAAATGTGAATTTCAGTTCCATCATGCTGGAGTTTTCCTGAGTCTCATGGGGTGCGTGCACTATGAGTTACAGATCAGCCGGCTCAGAATGTACTATGGCACTGCAATTAGTGCTGAGAGTCAATTCAAAATATGCAGAATATAAAAGATGTAAATAAAATTTTAAAGACTCATCACTCTACTTTCTTGCAAATTTGCAACAATTTTTCACATCGACACATGCCACTATGAAGAAAGTGTAAGGAAAAAAAAGGAATGAAATGAAAAAATACCACCCTTTGTGATAACACAACCTCAATGATACAAATTTAATTGATCATCAGAGATAATGCACTCACATTTTCTTCCCAGACTAGCTTCAAATTACTGCCTTGAGATGTGACAATAGAAGAATGCTGAGCTTTCAAAAAATGTCTTCAACACAAGTTGAACTACATAAGCAGAGTATTAAGAAGTGTAACGATAACAACAATTTGACAGCAATTATGCACAGAAGGTAAAACTAGGTTATCAGCAGCAGTGTTAAGATCAGACTCCTTGCACACTGGTAGTAAGATCTGATTGCTTGATTGGGGTGACTTTCTGGGTTAAGACTTCTCACATATCTTATTTTACTCTAATAAAAGCCCCCACTCTAATAAATGCCTTAATTTTTTCGTCATATTGCATGTAGTGAAATTGTAAGGACCAGAGTAAAATGAAAATGAAATAGTCCACGTAATCTCATCAAGTCCCATATCCTGCCGCAAAACAATGTTTCTTCTCACATATTTTGGCTCACAATCTTTAATACAGCATCTGCGTAAGCTCCTATACCTGTAATGTTGATATTAAGGTAAGTTTCCTTGCCAGTAAAATTGTCTCAAATAAACACCCCCCTTCACGAAAACTTCGCAACCCCCTGGGCATTTATTAGGGTAACTACCATAAGTTACATCAAATTTCACAACAGCACCCAGCTTGAAATCAAGACATGGTAGCATTTGCCAGCTGCACAGCTGGACCTGGGACACGTGACATTACTTCCGTTTCACTCAAAGAATGCTGCTGTGAATACAGTATATACACCAAACAAAATTTACGAAATGTCAAGCAGGTTCACAAGGGCCAAGACTTTGTAGATGAAGGCATAATCTACACTGTATATATACCACTGCTGAAATATCAAGGAGTGAGATTAGCAACTCCCTTGGTAATACCCTGTAGCATGTAGAGTGCAGTACATATCATATGGACTCTGTATGGGCAAGCTTCTACAAGGCAGAATCTCCTTGGTCTTAGTATGGAGTCTCCCTTTTCACTCCAGGGTCTAAGTATGGATGGTAGTGTACTGTACTTCTACAGCAAGAGGCATGAATCAGAAAAGAAAAATTGAAGCACAGCAACATTTCTTACCAACTTGCTGATGATGATAACAAGGTAATTGTGGTTAATTGATAATCTTCCATGGCACACATGGAAATAATGATGATTACTAAAGGTTAGGTGACATGAATATTACATAGATGGCTAAATAATATGGTTTTGACCTTTTGACCTCTGGTGACCCCAAATGACCTTTGACCTCCACAAAAAACAATAAGGATGATCTACTCAATATGGGCAATCCACATGCTAAGAATGAGATCCCTCACAGTTATCCTTCTTGAGATAAAGTGTTTAGAAGATTTTAGCCTTTTGATCTCTGGTGACCCCAAATGACCTTTGACCTCAGCAAAAACGATACGGATCATCTACTCAGTATGGGCAATCCACACGGTAAGTATGAGATCCCTCACAATTACCCTTCTGAAGATATCGTATCTGCAAGATTTTGACCTCTGGTGACCCCAAATGACCTTTGACCCCCACCAAAAACACTAAGGGTCATCTATTCAATATGGGCAATCCACATGCTATGTATGAGATCCCTCGCAGAACTTTATCCTTCTTGGGATATATTTACAAGATTTTGACCTTTTGACCTCTGGTGACCCCAAATAACATTTGACCTCCACCAAAAACAATAGGGATCATCTACTTAATATGGGCAATCCACATGCTAAGTATAAGATCCCTCACAGTTATCCTTCTTGAGATATAGTGTTTACAAGATTTTGACCTTTTGACCTCTGGTGACCCAAAATGACCTTTGACCTCCACCAAAAACAACAGGGATCATCTACTCAATAAGGGGTATCTAAATGTAAAATATGAGATCCATTGAATTTACCGTTCTTGAGATAGTGTTTACAAGCCAAGCATTACATACATACAGTATGTACACACACACACACACACACCACCATCACATAGATTCCTCTCACTACGTCAAAAAATCAAAAAGGCCGTAGCCGGTCCGACTTAAACCAACTGGTTAAAAACTGAGCTGTAACCCACCAGGGGCTCTAAGGCCTTGTGCTCCTTTGTTTGCTATGCACAAAGTTTCCCCCTCCAACATTTTCTTTTGCCCTCCATTTGCCCCCCCCCCCCACTTTTAAAATCCTGGTGCCACCACTGAATATGATGTACAAAAGATTGAGCTATAATTCCCACTGAAACCAATCAAATATTGACCATAGTGCAGGATATCTGCTATTTTATGCTTCTATCATCATGAATTAACATAAAAAACTTTGTGACATGGAAGGAGGACTCCCAGAAGTGAATGGTTTCCTTTGCCTTTTTTATCTGCAAGGACAGATGAAACATTAGTGTAGGCTACTGTTCCATGAGCAGTTTATTTTGGAAGTAGAAACTGACCTGTTTAAAACTAACAATACCACTCACCAAACTGCAGACAATCTGGCAAGTAATTTAAGAGATAATTTTTGTAGGCTAAACAAAAATAATCACACAAAACTCAATACTATTTTTTTTTCATTTTGGTAATGACACTATCACACTTTGAAGAGGTCAGCGGTGCCACGAGATTTCAAAACTGGTGCAGGGGGAGAGAAATTTGAAGGCCAAAAGTTGTAAGTGGGTACAGCTCAAGATGTAAACTGCATACCTTTGTATAAGAGTGGACTTGGCACAAGAAAGGACAAATGCCCTGACTGGGGCGGGAGGAGAGCCCCCATGCTGCCCTCTCCTGCCCCTCTGTGGCACCATTGGAAGAGGTATCTTCAAAATATTAAAAATTTACACTACCCCAACATACCATTCATCAGATTTTTTTTTTCTCTGCAGGGAACTGTACAACAGCTCTTCTCTGCAGCATGTCACCATACCTTTAACTACAGTATCTCTTTTGAGTGAACCATTGTGAAACATTACCAAGAACTGTGACGAAACGAAAAAGCAACAAGCTAGAATTAAACCATCCAACTCATTCATTTGTCCACAAATTTCTCACTTGGACCATGAGTTGGGCATAAAGCTCTGACAATTAGCTCAAAACCAGAGACCAGTTTTCTGTGGCTGCTAAAACCGGTTTTTAAATCAAAGCCAGTTTTTCAAAAAGTACGTAGACCTTGCATACATACCCTATATAAGGTCTAGCCACACTTAGGAGATTTTTGGAAGTTTTATAAAAGTTAAGATCAACGAATTCCCATAGATTTGTTTTAAAAGGGTAGCTGATTATGTGGCGAAAAAGTGTTTTTCAGTTGTGGGAAATTTTTCAAACCGAATCAAACCAAAACCAGTTTTAACAGGTTCTCAAATCATAACCCATTTTATGAACAGCCTTACATGTACTTAGACAACTGACTTGCTTGTCTCTCACTGACAAATTGCATAATGATACGGTATATGCCTTACTCAATTTCAGTCTGGTATTGTCCATTATTATAACAGAATTGATTTCAATAGAAATATTGCATTGCATATCAAACTTAGGATCCATCTTAACTTGTTATGAAACAGGGTCCAGGTATATTCCTCAAAAGATCCCCTCCCCAAAATACTCAATTATATTGATAAATGTCAGTCAAAGAGGTGATATTATACCTCTTTAGAGATTGTATCCTTTCCCTTCCCCATCTTTCCTCCCCCACCCCCATTCTAATAATGTTTGTGAACATTTCGCACACTGCATATACCTAACAGGTGCAAAAATTTATATTTATCAAGACCTACTTACAATACTGTATACAATCTTGTAATGAACTCTCTCTCCAAAACATGGAGTTCATCTACAAGTCACATTCCAACTTTGCGAACAAATAGCAAACATGCTTGCACGCAAAGCTATTTCAAATTTCAGACAAATTTTCAATGATAATACACTGTTGGTAGAGTTCTGCAATAATGGACATGTTAGACTACTATCCAATCAATCCATGACAGCATGCAGTAGCAGACATATGGCCCACAAGCAGTTGGCATTTAAATTAACTCAATTGAATCTAATATTCATCAATTTAATTAAGCCTTACTGGTTCTTTCAAGCAATATTATCACAGGAACAGCTCCAGATGGCACTCTCTGCCAAAGCCTACAGTACCATGTGAATTTTTTGTGACAGTTCATGTGCTGCTTACAAATCACTCACATTGGATGAGCTATGGCAATAAATGACAAGTATGCTTCTACAAACCGTCACAGACTGGTGGTACACAATTCTGATTCTATGCAAACCCATGCACTTGCCATATACCATTAAAAATACCCTATTCAGTGAAAACCTTAACAAAAGGAAATGCTGAAAATATGAAGATGACTTATCAATTTAAAATGTTAAAAACTACTGCAGTTTCAATTATTTTTTAACTCCCATTAGTTTACTTGGCTGTATACAAGTCATAATGTAGAGTGAAGTTGTTTGTTCGAGAGAAAGAATTGTGAGACTGGGGAAATTATTTCTTTGTCAATTACATACAGCAAAGCCTTGCTGTCACATTCTAAAGAAAAATGTTGCTGAAGTCCTTTCTTCCCCCTTTATTCTTTCCTAGTTCTTGCTCTTGTCTCCCCTTTGCCCTGTCTTTCCTACCTCTTTCCCCCCATTCATTCATAACTCACTCCGGCACTGTCCCCTTCCTCCACTCTCTCCATCAATCTGTAAAGGGCATGACAAATTTTAGGAGTGAGACCAAGGACCCCACTCACAGGAAGACACAAGAAGTAACTTAGATGGGGGTGCGAGATCAGTACCTGTATAAAGTCAATGACCGATAGTATCTGGCAAAGGTGAAAATCCTTGCTAAAGAATAGGCTTGAAAAAGACTGTAATCAAAGACCTTAGAGAAAGAGGGATACACATTTTCAGGTAGACAACATGGACATAAGAGTTCTCATGGTTGAGCAGTGAACAAATTGATAAAATCCCAAACAAAGGATGAAAATTTATGGTACTGTGGTTTTTACCAGGTGAGTAAAGACATGCCAACATGGTGAAAGCAAAATTAGAGGAAGAGAAAGACTTAGATGTTTGGGCACCCTCTTTAAGAAGGGGTCTCATGGCACTATGTATGTAAAATATGTAAATAGAAGGTAAGGAAGAGCCAAATGGACTTCAAATTTTCCCTTTGAGATCTGAATGTATTTCAGGAAGATATCCTGGTACTGTGGCAATTGCAAACTACTTGAAATTCTCATACCTCCTCTTTCACAACAACTCGAGACAACAGACTGCTACCAAGAAGGTTGTACCAGCTAAAATCTTTGCTATCAAAACATTTGCTTCTCTGTATGGTACTGTTGATATATGCATCATCACCATGTCCTTGGCTTAATTCCAGGAAAAGGAAGAGACAATCTAGAGTCTATAATGATAGTATGGTCATCTGTAAAGAAGAGTTGTCAAAGGGGAGGGTCTTTGGAAATAGAGAGCTCTAATTATTACATCTTAGTACATGGAGCCTACGTACTCAGCCTACAGCACAGTAGATGAGAAAATTTAGCTGAAATAAATTCCAACATGTTCTGATGATACTTCCATAGGTGATAAAGTGAGCTACTGTAGGCTGCATATCAAAAAGACTCAGCAAAAGGCCATGTGTACTTGGCAGTTGGCAGACTATGTGAACATAAATTTTCCTCATGTATCCTACTGAGTGTACAGTACAGAACAGTACACCTCTACATTGTGGTATTTATCTATTTTCATAGAAACACGGTGAGTATACTTTTGTTTCTTCAGTCATCAAAATTTTATCTACATTTTGTTGCACAGCTGTCCTGATCACCATGGCAACTCCAATCTACATACATCCTGATATAAAAAACCAACCAAGCATACAGTCAGTACATTGAATTCAATAATCCAAACGATTGTTGTCTGAATTTCTCAACCCTTAAGTTCCAAACTGACATGTTCAAAACAGCATAATTTGACTTCTGTTTTTACCAAATTGTGTATTAATTTATGTCCCTATTAGTTGTTTACAGTTTGGCATAGACCCTCTGTATGGCTCTTGCTACTTATCCATTCAGCTAGCACCTTTTACACTTACTAAGTACCATTTTATCACAATAAAGCATTTTATATAATTAAAAAATTTATATCCTAACCCAAGGCCATCACAAGTTTCCTTGGAAACTAGGCCTAACACATTTCCACTTCTACATGTTCACTTTTTCATTCAATTAAAGTACATCAGCATTTGAACATCATCTTTGTAAAATACTGCAGTGGTGTGGCCAAGAAAGCTGCTTACCCCCTCCCCCACTTTTTTCCACCTCTCCACACTTTTGAAATCCTACTGGTGCTACTGATACATTTTGCAGGACTTGATCTTGGATTTCAATAGCTGAGGAACTCAACACATTGTAATCTAACCATTAAAAGTAAGCTAAATATCTTCTCTATCTTATCAAAATCTTTATTACAGATTTGACACTCTGCTCCTCAATTTGTTTGTCAGGTCACAGAGGTCATATTCATCATTCCAGACATTTTTCCCTGACATATAGGTCCCTGGAGATTTCTAGGACACTTTTGCCACTACCAATGGGAGAAGAAAGGCTTCCAGTTATGAAGGATGATTTATGTTGTCATGGCAACAGATTTACAACTTCTACCAGTAAAATGCCACATTTTCTAAGGTGCTCCTGTTCCAGATTTACAATTAGGGAGCTCTACTATTGAGGACCAAGGCATCAAAGGACATGCCTCTGTACACCCAGCTTCCCTGTTACACAGTGTAATGAAATCAAAATGTAACATAAAGTACCCCTTCCAAGAAGCAGTGAAAGAGAAGGGGCAGTGAAAGAGAAGGGACAGTGAAAGAGATGGGGCAATGAAAGAGAAGGGGCAGTGAAAGACAAGGGGCAGTGAAAGACAAGGGGCAGTGAAACAATTTTTGAGTCAAATTTTAGCCAATTTTAATGAAGATCTAAGATTAGCAAAATAAATTATGTTATAACCACTACATATTAAAAGCTAAATTTGGCCCAAATATGGCACCATTTGCCATTTAGACACCTTCCAATTTCATTTTTTCTTCAAAGGGGAGGGGGACACCCCTCTCCTTGGAACCCTCCCCAGGAAAGCGATTCATATATGCTGAAAAGTCTAACAATTTACTGTTCACTCACTTCACCAAG
>WURT03050735.1:2279-14285 GCA_009936505.3 Holothuria glaberrima
ACGGGAAGAATAATCTTTGTTTGAACTTGAATTTGAATACAAATGCAGGTTACTTTGACAAAACAGTGTGAGAACTCAGTAACACCTGTACATATCGAAAAGCGTTTTGGGGTTTTCAAGTGGCTTAACTTTAAAACTCTGACAACCAAAGACGAATATAGTTGCAGTTTCCGTTTTCACTCCTGCTCACAAATCTTTATCTTTATTTTGGGCTTAACCACGAGAAAATGTTAAAGTCTGGGTCATTACAGAGCGACAAGTGTGGTAACAGACTTGACTTAAGTGTTGATGTTTTAGAGGTTACGTCAAAGTTCTGTCAGTCTATAAAGAAAGTTAACCCCTGTTCAAGCACAGATAACTTTCATGCTGTGTGAGGCAAGGGGAGGAAACATGTCAATATCAGGGCAAATCTGTCAATTTTAGGACACCAGCACTTTGTTTTCAGGGCAATGTTCATGTTATGAACGTTCCCCAATAAGAAATATGTTTATGACAAACTACCTCCCTGCGCTGCTTTCCAATAAAATGTGTACTCTTGATGATGCACCCCTTATTCCAGAAGATTAGCCTAACTTACTGATTTATGTTCTTCCTTATCGACATGACGTTTTCTTTTCATTCAAAACTCTGCTGCAACGACATACCTTTCCTTTGCAAAATCCAATAATTTCATCTTTGGTTACAGTTTGTCCGTCTTTGACTTTGATGCAGGCACAAACTTCTTCACCCCACTTTTCGTGAGGAATTCCTACCACCTGTTTTAATGTTAAAAGAGAAGAATGAATAAGCTTATAAAACTTAAGAATCCCTTCACTTGACAGACTTAGTTTTCATTGATACAACATTAAACAGGTCACTCAGTACGCCTCCTACCTATACAGCCCACTCCTTCAGTTTTCATTATGGGCCAATATACAGCACGCTCCGTCGGGTTTAATTTTGGCGAGTTTTCATGCAGTTGAAAAGCAGATAAGCTGAGATTGCAAACCTTTGCCAAGGGGCGATCTGGGCGTCGTCGAAAGAAAAATTGTCGCCTTGTAGAAAATCGAATTATTATTCCCTTCATGCATTTCAACATATCTTGCCCCTAAAAATGTTTTCTCCCATTTGGAACTTATCTCGCACCATACAATATCTTGTCAGGCTACTGGCCTGAATGGGAGACCATTTTTACTAAAGAACGTTTATGCCTATGTAGTTCCGTTGACGAGAGAAGCTTTTAATAGACCAAAATTTAGGAGGATGAGAAAAAATGTGGATATTCCTTTCTACACTATTCTTTAATTTTAGAAACATTTCTTGACTTTAAAGGTCTGGGTTCCATTTTAAATTTCTCACTATTGGTGATTTGTCATTCATTTAGGCTAAGCAACATATATATTCTAAATCTAAGTGGACCCCGGTAGCTGAGCAAGGAAATTCGGTCAGAGAGGGCGAGAATGGCCTGTAAGAGAGCTTTGAAGTAGGTAGATACCCTATGCCTCAGTACGGGAAGAACCTAAAAATGGGATTGAGTCCGTCAGGAGGGGGCGACCGCCCCTGACTATATAGACGCTCCGTCACTGATGGGCCCCACCATAAATATTGCTTCACGAAAGTGATAAAAGCAACTATTTTTACGTATTTTCCATCTCTTTTTTACATTAATAACATATTTCATAGATATAAGAGTGCACATTTGTGTCATAAAAATAAAGAGGTATTTCCATACCTGAACGTTTTCAACCTTTGGGTGCTCTAAGAGTAAATTTTCAACTTCGGCCGGAAAAATATTTTCTCCTCCACGAATAATCATGTCCTTACTCCTTCCGGTGATTTTCAATCTGCCTTCCTCATCCAGAACACCAAGATCTCTGTATCAAAAGAATGAAATTTGAACTTTGGGGCTTAGGTTACGACATATGGAATCGACCTAACCTTTACTGGAAACATCAGGTTATTCTTTCAGATCTCTTTTTATTTTCCTTGCGAGTATCTTTCATGATGTTTTAGCATATGAATATGCATGTAAAAGTGATAACAAGGAGGTACCTTAAAGTACATGCATGTAAATGGTTAAACAAAGAGTTATATTACCAGGAACTGTGGAGCCAATTTCGATGTGGGGGGCGGGGGGTTAATCAACAAAGCGGCCCAAGAAAATAAAAGCGAATCATTTATCTTAAGGCGGCCCAAAAAAAGGCCAAAATGACCGCGGCAGAAAACGTGCGGGGCTAAAGCTCCCAACACCCCGTCTCCGCGGTCGCTGATTACATGAATTCAAAAATACAGAAACAAAACATTGTTGTTCGTGATCAAGTTGAAGACCAAAATAAATGTTAGAAAAGGGAGTGTACTACTTGTATTTGGGGTCACGATTGTATTTGCATTGCAAGAAAGAACAAACTTTGATTACTGAAAACTGAATCTTCCACATGTCTTTCCTGAGATAGGCAAAATTAAGTTCCTTGTGGTGTTTTTTCATCAGCTGTTGGCTGCAGGAGGCCAAAATGTGATGCTTACATCTTCCGTTGTGCCCACTTTGCGTTCCGCTCAAAGTGTGGCGCACACATAGAAGCTATTTAGCAATAGCCTACAACAAAGATTGAAAATGTTATAACTATATAACGCCGGATCCTTCATTTTGGTGTGCCCCTCCGGCTGACCGCTTGGCCCCAGTGCCCCCCCCCCCCTCGATAAGTCTGGCGACGCCACTGGTCATGTAACATGTAACATTGCAAGCTCTTGATGGGACAGCCGACTTACCCTGTGTAGTACCAACCGGACTCATCGATGGCTTCCTGTGTCTTCACTTCATCGTCCCAGTATTTCAGCATTACGTTGTATCCTCTTGAACAAAGCTCACCCTGGGTATTTATCGGCACGATTTTTCTCGTTTCTGGATCAACCACCTTGAGCTGGGAAAAAAGTTAATTTTAGGTTTCACTTGTCGTAGTTTGATGTCACAACAGTCGTTATTACAACATTCCTTACATCTTTCGATTTGGAGTACTATAACAAAACAATTGTAATATTCTACAGCTGTGTTACTTGTGACAAAAACTTAAAGCTGGTGTAAAACACATCACATAAATAGGGTGTGATCAGAGGGGGTATGGGGTTCATCCCCTCTTATGGCATCTCCTGTTGCACCGAATTAAATCACCGATAATTGTGTCTGTATTCAAACTTGCGATAGCCATGAAACATCTTGTCTCACGAAATGTAACCTTGCCTCCTTTCCCCTCTTGGAATCCAATGTCTGTTGCTACTATACCAACTTCGTTTTAAAGTGTTTCTGATAAGATTGTCATGCATTTTTCTCAGTATAAGTAACACGAATTCTATATACATACATATTCTTAACATATTTGCCTATCCAGCAACCCTTACCCTGAAAAAATACATACTATAATACACAGGACCTAGTATGACATGAGCTGGGAATGAAAAAATGTGTGCACAAAGTAGCACACCACAAGATCAAGAGAATTCCTCCGCCAAAAGTGTCCCCTTTCAATATTATACCCCATAAATGGGGGGGGGGGATGATGTCAGGATACATATGTAATCACGTTTTGAGCAGATGTCGTTCGTAGCAAATGGATTGGAAATACAGTTAGCAGTTTTTAAGCAAGAATGAAAGTAATTGAAGGTTTTCAGCAGGTGACAACGCAACTTTCGCTGTGTTAAAAATTACAATTTGAGGGCCTGCTAGAATTAAAATGGAAGCCACCACCGTAATCTAGAACCTCTACTAGTTCAAGTCTCAACGATAATGACACAAATATTTGAAACTTAGTTGAAGACCTTCATGCGATCTTTCTTATGAAGATATAGCTTGTACCTGTTACATACTACTTCTACTGCAGCTCAGAGGATGGACGGTATTTGTCACTCAAGTAATAATTGGTGATGCATTACCATTGACTGTGAATAACAGTCACGTGTTTTCTAACGTTTGTCAGTACTACGTGATTAGTTCAACTTGAGCAAGATAAAGTTACCTCTTGATGGTGAAGCGTTCTCCCAACAGTGTGGACCATTTCATCAAATGAGGCACCTTTAGGTGTAAACGTCATTGCCGGGCCAGTTTCTGTCGCTCCATAGCCAATCTGAAACATAGAAGGATGACAATATAAATGACCTGTCTATGGTAATTGCCAGAGGAAAGGCATACTTATACGCCTATACAGTTGCAATATGTCATACCTCCCAGTAGCTGCAGGCTTTTGCTTATCATTAATTTCTCAAGTTGTAAAAAAATTGAACGTCATTTGTGAGTGCACTTGCCCCTTATAGTATTCATCTCCCACCAACTTTCTTGACTACAAAAAATGTTTACGTACCCCACCCCACCGCCACCCCCGTTGCCCCCAAAAAATCAATGTAGATCCGTTGCAGCCTTAACAAATGATGTGCGCGCCGTTAGATACGATTGGTTAGGTTGGTTAACACACAGACCATTGACAGTGTAATGCTAATTAAGGCGCCTTCATCATTCCTATCATCGTAACAGGAGATGTAAAGACGTACTTCTCATAAATTGTGGAAAATGCATATTTAAAGCATAGCATGATATAAATCTGTACTTACCATTAATTCATCTGCACCCATTTCCTCCATGAATTGTTTAATCAACTCTGGCGGACACGGGGAACCCCCCATCAATCCCGTCGTCAAGGAATCGTAATTGTATTCTTTGAACTTTGGGTGGTTTAGAATCTGTACATAGATAGTGGGGGTTCCAAAGATGACCGTTACCCTGCAAGACAATGAATTTATCATTTTTACTGCGTTGACGTGCCAAAGAAAGTTGCTTTGTTTTCACCTTCGTCACTTGTGACGTTGTCAATGGAGGTGGGTGGGCGCTATTAAAGGACTCCACCCTATTTTTTTCATGCATACGCTTGGGTAACGATTTTTCGACAATCCCCCTCCAGCAAAATTTCCCCTGCGCACTTGCATACCTCCGGACGCTCCTCACAGGGTAGTTATCCTCGGACAAATGCCCCGAATAACTAGCCTAGCTACGCGCAGATTGATTTTCGAATTGTTCTATAGGGAAATTGTCCGGTGAATAGTCATTGGTGGTGACTGTCCCTGGGTGGAAATTATCCTGCTGGGAATTGTCTGGAGTTTATTGTCGTCCAGGTGATCGTTCGGTCACTCGTGTGCGACCACGATGATATCTGTAATTTATAACATAAAATTGACCCGAATTCCCGATGTAATAAACACGGATGATATGCATTATACCTCAAATTCCTTCTGCCGACCCTTTTTCGCTTCTCACTGTACTTGTTCCAAGGAAAATTATCTATCTATAAACTTTTTAATTTTCCTTTTTGGAGTAAAAGCTGTCGATCTTTACCTACATTGTGGTGATGTTCTGGTGAAGCCATTAGCAGTCCCGTAACCAAAGGCGGGCGGGGGGGGGGCAAAAGGGTGACGTCCCCCAGAAATGTTTTCCCACCCTTGAAAATAAAATTTCATTGTTGGCATAACGCATTTTATGATATCCCCCAGCCTAAAAATATTTCACCCACTGGAAGCAATCCAGCCGCATTCAGTATCTTGCCTGACTACCGACCGGGCTACCAGACTAAAAGACCTCTAACCACTGGTGTATATTATTAACACGTGCGTTGTGAAAGCTCATTGTAAGGGTGCAATATTGACTTCGATACGAAATTTTGTCGCTACGTTAACCCTGATAACCTTTTAAGGGCAGTGAGGTGGTGAAAATTTATACTCCGTATCATTTTGTATATCATAGAACTTCATCAGTTGTCATAACAGGTTAAATCAGGAAGCTCGGAGACAATCCCCCGGTCAGATGGTATTACTTGGAAAAAGTTTTCTAATTATGAGCTGCATCTTGAAGGGTCAATGCATGCCAATGTGGACGCTGAGGTTATTAGGTGAAATTGACTCATAACTTAAAAGAAACCGAGGTTAAATTTAAGGACCATAAAACAGAAATTCAGTAACAGACAAATATGCGTCCTGTGGAATGTCCTCACTTGATGGCAAACAACACAGATCGTTTCGTGACAACAATAACGACGACACACAGCCTAAACCAGGCACGTAATTCATTCAAACTACAGGCTTCTCATATATAGGAAGTACGTGACCCCAACACACCCTCTCAACTTTAAAGGCAATAGTCAGTCGCCCCAAAATTTGCTTTAAAAAATCAGCATGCTCTTGCAAATCTCCTCTTATTGCATTACAAGCACCTCTGAAGACGTTTTGAACATAAATATTACAAACAATAGCTAGATAAAGGCAAAGAGAAAGTCTCCTTGAATTTCACAATTCACTAACAAAAATATTGTCACATGATCAAAATAGGCCATTCATGGACTAGAATGAAGGGGCATACTAACTCTGATTGGTGTGAATGCATTTTCACTTTTAACTATGAAATACAGTAGCGGTACAATTTTGAATGTGTGAAAAGGGGTGGGAGATTTTTGGGCATTATCGTATTATCTGCACACATTTTTTTAAGTTGGGGAATCACTAGGAGAGGTGGGGGGTGGGGGTTGAAAGAGACTTTAATGAAGGGATCTTCATACCCCCTCTCTTGAAATTGCCAGAGCCAATACGTGCTTGTATGATCTAACAAAATTTGGCAAGATAATCTGATATACTTACTTTTCCTTGTCTATGGCTTCCATTGTCGCTTCTGGTTCAAAGGTGGGTGATGGACATATAGATGCTACAGGGTACACAATAGAGGTGATGGTGCCGCCTATCGAGGCAAACGCATGGTACAAAGGAATGGGAAGGCAGATGCGACCTTCCTGATCACAGAAAGGTAAAAATGAATAAAAAAGTTGATATAGAAAAGGTTGCAGCTAATAGACATTATTGAAGAAAATATTATCATTTGATTGTTCCGCCTAATGCTGTGATATGACTTAAGCGGCCAGACTGAAGCAAAAGATTACACACGTAAATGGCAATTTTTCTTGCTCATAGGGTCTACTAGTATTACTGCAGTAAATACGGGCATTCGAAAACTGTCAGCCTTTCATTTTGTCGAACATTTCTACAGAAAATAAGCGGGATAAAGTCATGCCGACATAATGCACATACGACGACGTAGCTAGGGGAAGACACTAAGAGGATCAGGAAGGGTCCCCTACACAAATAAACTGACAAAAATGGGAACGGGAAGTATTACATAATTCAGCACCCTCAGGCAAATACACAGCAACCTACACATAGAGATAAACATAGGTATACACCATGCCTACACTTACGGGGACGTCCATGATTATGTATACGTGCACTTAGTAGAAGTTTAAGAGAACATAGATGTGAACGGTTTGCAAGTTCCCCCTCGATCCCCCTCCCCCTTCATGTATGTCGTGCACCAATCACTGCTCTTACTCTCAGCTGATTCTTAACACCTAATTATGATACCTTTTCATTGAAACCCAGCTGGTACCCGATGGAGAAGGCATTGTTCAATACTGTATGATGAGTTAAAGTACATCCTTTGGGATATCCTGTTGTTCCCTGTAATAAAATTGAAAAGGTCTCGAAAACGTCCTAAAATCAATAATAATCGCTACAATCCTAAAGATTTCTATTGAACGACTCAATAACTCTTGATGGACATATTATGGTAACACCTCAATGATGAAAAAACTCACAGGCCAATATCAATGAATTCTGACAAGGGGTGTGGGATCGTCAAGGATTATTCGTCGTAGCTATAGTATCAGAGGCGGATTAACGATTTCTCGAAGAAGGACCATGGGCAAATATGATTATAGGCTCTATACCAAATATCCAAACACTGCTTAATCATTGAAGTACTACCTCTGAAGTAGCCTAGTAATATTTACATGGTTAAATGAAGCCTAGTATTTACGACAATAAAATTCCGATGAAGGGGGTAGTCCCTGCCGCAGTGAAACTTGTTTGAGAGTAGATGCGCCAGATGATGTGCAACAGTCTGGAGAGGTCCCACCCCCCGTCTGGCTACAGTGCTGCAGAGTAATTCATGTGATAGTTAAACGTTTTACTAATACAGTGACAAATAAAATCAAACTAATAATTTATTCTGCAGTTTTGGTACAGTTACCGATTTCGAAAAGGACAACCGATCTGAGAGAAGATTAAAACACAACTTAAACAGCTGACCAGTTTCTTTTTTATAGTCTCAGATTACAGCTAAGACTTCCATACGTCATCTATTAACTATTACAATTTTCAAAAGAGATGAAAATGTCAAATTGAAACTTATTTCTATGTATTTTGGAGAACCAACTACAGTTAACGAGATTTGATGAGTAAATAGGCTGAGTACAGCAATTTTGTAATCTGAAAACAACATAAAAAATATATCCACTTATTGAGTGAAAGAATGAAACAAAATGCAATGAAAAACAAAGAGATATTGGAAACATAGTGAACCTGAACACTTAAACAGACTTGCTTAAAGTCAGTGAGTTAGGAACACGAAAGTCCCTTGGAATGTAATCAGAATGGTATTATCTTTAATACCAAAAAGAGACATGACAAATAAAAATTTTGCACTGGGTTTTAAATCTTGCTCTGCTTTCTCTTATTTAATGAAGTGTAGTTCTTTCCTTCTCTTTTATTATGGTCATGTCGTATTTCATGCAACCCCAAAGATGGGGATTTTGAGATGGCATGTAATAACATAACTTCATATTTCATGTAACTTGTACTATAGGGTGTATGGGACTGAATATTTGAAGGCAGTTTAACGATTCCATATTGATGAAAGAAAAAAGGACATTATTTTGGTACGGGACTCTTACAAGGCAACCTTCGCTTGACTAAGGATTTTTTCTTACAACTTGCAGGACTATTCAGTTCTATATTTAATGTAGATAAGTCACTCACAGCTTCAAACGAAGACACTTGCCAAAAATGCAAGGAAGCTGAAAGGAACACCCTTGCTTTAAAATACGCGATATAAATAGGTCGCATATTTTCAAGATTTCAGTTCACAAAGTACATGTTTTCTTTATTTTGATAAAAAAATATGTTCTCTCCAGACCTCAATTTTATCTATTTTTATTTGAAAATGATAAAGATCTTGCAAGAAAACATTGAGTTCTTATGAAATGCCTAAAGGGGTCTTTTCTCACAGGGCGAAACCCAAGAGTAGAAAACGGTAGGTGACAGTAGCCTAATAGTGAACCTATGACATCTTCATAAGAATCGCCTGAGGGGATATTGACTGGACCTGACCTTTACAAAGTAAAAAGAAGTCCCGTGCCATATCATGCAAGTATACCCAATTACACATAATGAAAATAACAGTGTTTAATCATACTGGAGCATTATCTAGTTTAGACAAGCCTCCGGTGACATACTATACACTCTAAGTTAGATTCAACATTTTAATGAATTTCTATCACGTGACCTCCTGTTGAAGCAAAAATATATAGGTCTGATGCTCACTGATGTATACTGAATGTTGATAGGATCATCAAAGTTTAAATCTTCGTGAATTTGTTTAAGTTTCTGAAAGTCTTCAGCTTTTCCATTTAATTTGACGTCATCGAAGTTGTACGTCCCTTTTAAGTTATTTTTCCCCATTATAATTACTGTTTCTAAGGAAGGAATCCTGTAAATGACGTAAAACAGAAACAAAGGTTAAGCAGTGAGACCAATATCTGTATCCCTTTAATCTTGACAGACTTGATTACACATAGAAGAACATAAGCATTCGTCGTTACACTTATTTCCATTGCGACTGTCTCACGCAGCACAGATAAATGCAGGAGGATAACATTTTGTACAAATTTAATAGACCGTATGCATGTGACGTCACAAAACCATAAAAATCGAATGCTGGGCCCTCAGCGGGTTTTGAACTTTGTCTGATTGCAGACAACTTTGCTGGAGCTTTAATCGAAATGAACTTTAAAGCAATCTACGTGGACAATACACTCGAACATGCTTCAAGTTTCAAATTTATTTTTCACCTTTAAAATACTATAGCAATTAACATTAATGCACAATACAGCATATTACGATAACATAATATCATTAAAGGTGAAAGGATCCAGAGGGAAGCAGAGATGCTGTTACTAATTCTGGCCCCTCGAAGAACATGGTTCTTTAACATTGAAATGTTACATAGAACGATTACAATTTTTTAAGTCTTGTCAGTTTTGCTATGCAGGCTACTTCTTTTCGAGACTTTTGGAGTCTTTTGATATCTATTAAATATGTGGAAACAAAGTCATACTACATTGCTACACATTTTTAAAAGCGTAGGAGACTTTTAAACATTGTGCCTGCAAAAACACAGTAAGGGGAAGGAAAGGGTGTAGGGGTTGGTTAAACGAAATCCCGTCTGCACCCTACACTTCTCACACAACTTAAAGTGACGGTGAACAAACAAGCCTCAAGATTGGCTCAGAATTTTGGAAATTGCTAGAGAAAACAAGAAATGATTGGAGGTATTATCCACAAAAACCTATCAGAAACATCAGGTAATCTGAGCTCCAGCAGCGTAGCTGCTCTTGTTTTATTTGATAGGCTAAATTGTATTTTTCTTTCGATAAGATCTGAAAATATAGTCTCCAAAACATCATTCGTTTATATCAGTAACCTTTACAAAAAGAGTTTTTAAAGGGAGATTTTTAAAGGGAGAACGTAGTCCCCCCAAGTTTATTTTCAAAAATTTTCTAAATCTTACAGATGTCCTCTTATTTCTCTCACAAGTATTTTCATAATGTTCTTGTGTCAAATCATTGAATATTGAGGGTAAACCAATGAGTTATTCTGTATAAATTTAGGAAATAAGTAACAAATATATTGTCACATGATTGATAGGAGCCATTCCTGAACTAATGTACCAGGTTACACTGCTTCAAATTGGGGGGGGGGGTACATTTTCCCTTTAAGCGTTATAACGATGTCGCCATTGTTACCATCGCGACCGGAATTGTCCATGGTTGATCGCGAAGTTCTTTTTGCTGTCCCATTCAGTTACTTCTGTTTCAGCCCAGCAGTGAAGCGGAACTACGATACCCTGTCTTAAACCTCTCGACCTTTGGGATATAGGCTCCAATCATACCAGGGTAACACAATGGTCCGTGGAATTTTGAAGACAGACATTAAATTGATTGTCTACTAGAATAAGCTACGGTAGTATGCTAAATGCACGTCTCACGATCTACAAAACTCGTAAACAAGTCGCGACAGTAACCTGACGTTATTTAATTAAGTGCATATCAAAAGGTGGATATCAAAAGCCATACAAAGGCACACGACTACTATGACCAGGTCTAAGTGGAGCCCGCAACGAGTCCCGGGTGTAAAGCTTCATCACCAGGCCCGTAGCCAGAAAAGGTACTGAAGAGGGGGGTGGGCGAAATGGCTTTCAGAGGGGCGAAATTTTTCAGGGAGCCAAATGTGTCAAAATGTATTACGTCAATGGCAACTTTAAAACTCTCTAGGGGAGTGAAGAAATTTCAAGGGGAACTTCTCCCCACTGACCCCTGGCTAGGGACCGGTTCATCACTTCCAATGCCACTGCGTTCATCGCCTCGGTATATAGCCGTTCAAGAATTGCTTCAGATGACTTGCTTTTATTGTAGTATAGACACGAATCGCGGGCGTTATTAACCAGCAAACCGAAGCAGGGTTACCATCTCCATAGCCAGAATTAGTTCAGTTACCGCTGCTTACATCTGATTGGTTAGTACAGGGTTTGCCATATCGGCGGGCCCGCAGGGGTTTAATTAAGCTTTTAAAACAAACAGCACATATGAAGTGAAGAGTCAATAAAGGGTTTTCATAAACAGTTATTTTAGATATTTTACTACAAAATAAATAGATTTAAATACAGCAGATGGGTATTTAACCTTTCCAGACTTTGATGCATAACTTCATCTGATCATAAAAATTGATAAAATTGATAAATGGCTAGGCTATTTGCAAGGTGTTGGTTACCCGAACTTTAAACCACGCTGAAGCATGACCATTCTACGACTGAGATGAACTCAATCGGCTGTA
>WURT03050746.1:0-14284 GCA_009936505.3 Holothuria glaberrima
TGGCATACAAATGTTCCTTTTATTTTTGTTCATTTTATTTATTTTTTTTTAAATTGCTCTTTCAGGTAGAAAAAGGCAAAAAAATTTCACATCAAAAATGTGTGTTTTGGTCTAGGGGGTAGGGCGAGGTGCACAGTCCAAAAATTTTTCCGCCCCCCCCCCCACTTTCATATTGCTTCCTACGCTTATGCTCTGCATCGAGACACTTTCAATTACCCAACAAATCTACATGCCACTCGAAAAGCCAGTCTTTTACCTGAATGGTATTTGTAAACAGCTTTCAACTTTTACTACTGTGCTAGTCCGAAAGTTGCTATGGGAAGATATTGATAATGAGAACAACACCGAGGTAAGGCTTGAAGCGGGCGAAAATTTTATTAGTTTGCGAAGGATTTGCGAAAATTCTGATAGTTTGGGAACATTTGTGATAGAAAATGGTTTCAATAGATCCATCACTCACACCTCACCCTAGCCCCTACAGAAATCTATAGCTTAAACACTTTTCTGAATCATTTGAAATTTTTCTTTTCTTTTCGCGCCCCTCTTTTTCTTTTCTTTCTTTATTTTTTCTCCTCTTTTTTCGCATTTTTTATTTTTCCTCATTTTTCAATGAGTGTGTGTGTGGGGGGGGGGGGCATGGCCTGCTGGGCTCCCTGGATACGCCACTGACCGACGGTTTACCTGTTTTTGCTCTCAAGAGTACAATCTCTAATAATTAGAACCCAAATTTTCGGCGCTCTATGCACGCTTTAGAGTCACTCCAGTTTCTTCAATAGTTTCATTCCACATAGCTAGATAGAATAAATCCTGTCAACCTCACCAAGTAACATGAAGGCAGAGTACATAGTTTATGTAGAGGTCGTACATTTCAAGCCATACAGATTTTTTTTTCCTTTTTTCTGTTCTTAATGATTACATGTGTGTTTTGTGTAAGCCTACCAAAAATTTCCAAGTAACATGTAGGCAGAGTACATAGTTTATGTTGAGGCGGTACATTTCATCTCATACAGTTTTTATTTTTTCTTTTTTGTTCTTAATGATTGCATATGTGTTTTGTGTAAGCCTACCAAAAATTTTCGCGCGCTTCGAGCGCTTTGCAATTTCACGATTCAGACTCAAAAGATCACTGTCAGCAGGCCCGTACGCAGGATTTTGCAAGAAGGGGTTCGAATAGACCGTGTCACATGTCATGTTTTGCTTACGCGACCATGTTGAGGGTACATGTGTACACTACTTCACTGTACTAGCCTACACTGAAGTTGTACATTACAACGTACATGCACGGTATATTTTACACGCACCTGTGGTGCCACTGCCTGACTTCGAGCTTTGAGGATACTCTGGTAATGGATGAGCGCGAAGCGCGCAGAAGAATTGTTGTTCTAAAAGAATGTATAGCAAGAGGTTTATACTTCAGTTCCCGTAGAAAATGTTATGTAAGTTACCGTTCCTTTTACATTTGATTGGTACATGTTGCCCTCTTAATGCCCGGCGTCTACAGTGGTTGAAGATATACTTCTAATTTTCGGAAAACTTTTCCACAGAATTATTCCTTGTATAGTATTGCGCTCAGATGAGAAGTGTGAACCGTGACGAATGCGCGCGGAAACGCAAATAAAAGCACTATTTTTCATCGCAAAAGTTGAATGCAGACTCTGCAAAGAGTCAGAGACTCTTTCCATATCCAAACAAGACATGTCTATCAAAAAGGCAATGTTGAATTTATCCTCTAAATCTTTCGATTTTCTTGAAATATGTCTTCCAAAAGGACATTGCTGTCTTACACCTCAATTACACAAAAACCTTAAAAACAATCGGCATAATTTTGACAATCCTTTCCGTTGAATGATGTTTAAGGACGGTACTGATTATAGGCATAGGTTGTAAGTGCGTGAAATTTTTGACAGTTTTCGAAGTATTAGCAAAAGTTTTGGAAGTCCTGATTTGATGAAATCTGCACTCATAAATGTCGGGAATGGCGTGCACAGTTTCGTTATTGTATCCACCCATCTACGGCGACGAAATGGTCACATCCCAACTAGTTTACCGTTCCGCTAGGCAGGTACGAGAACAACTAATCGATTGAGAGCTGCGTAAAGCATGGAGCTTCAACGTTCTTTGCAGCTCCATGTAGCTCCATGCGTACAGTAAGGGTGAGGCTTTGCTTTGTAATGTTTAGCCAAAATATGATGGAAAAGTAAGAAAGTTACACAAATTGTCAGTGGCGGCGCTACGTGGGGCATGAGGGGGAATTTCCCCCTCAGATTTTTGCCTTCACCCACGGTCCCCCCCCCCAGTTTTCCTCACCCTGCCCAATCAGATCTCAGGATAGTATCCTGAGACTTTTTTCACCAAGAGATACGCTAATGCCTCAGAGCTTCCGGGGATTCGCCCCCTGAAACCCCACCAGGGGCACTAATGCGGGGTCTTGGACCCCACACAAAAAGTATAGTGGCTTGACGGGTAGAATAGCCTAATTCACTAAAATTATTTGGAATCTTTGCATACCTATTCTTAGAGTTAATTTTTCATCCAGAGATCCAGGGGCCCTTAGGCGGGCCCCTGGATCCCACCCGCTTAAAGTGTAGTGGCCTAATGCATAGCCTAATACATTAAAATTATTTGGAATTTTTGCATTTGATGATGCATTTTGAACAAATATATACCTATTCTGAGACTTAATTTTTCACCCAGAGATATGCTAAAACTTCACAGCTTCCGGGGGCTTCTCCCCCTAGACCCCCAACGGGACTTTTCCCCTAGACCCCTCCGGGGACCCTAAAGCGGCCCCCTGGACCCCACCCGCCAAAGCTCGCGCTTCGCGCTCGATTTTGCGATGCGCGCGAAAAATTTTTTGCACCCAACATTTTCTTTTGCCCTCCATTCCCCCCCCCCCACTTTTAAAAACCTGGTGACACCACTTCAAATTGTTGGTTCTTGTTTAAGAAACCGACCCCTGAAAAGCAAGTATAGCTAAAGAGCCGAGGAGACTGACAGCCGAATGGGATTACACACTTTACCGTATCATGATTGACTCTGGCTCCTTGACCAGCACCTGTGCCCCGACCTGACCTCTGCCCTCACCATGGTTTGAGCTGAGGCTAAGAAAATGGAAACACCCTAAAATGCAGAAACTTCTTCTAAAGCACAAGCGTGTCATTACAAATTCTTGTCTATCATACATCGGTCGCCAGTATAATCATGGAAGTACTACCCCGGAGGTAGTACTTCCATGGTATAATATAGGTTTAGCATTTAACATGGTCATATATTACAGAAAATTGCACTCTAAAATTCTTTGTCACCAGAGTTTCTCATCTATCAGGAGTCCCTGAGTTTCTGACAAAATTTGGAAACACAAACGTTCTAGATTGCCGGACTGAACTGCGATCTAAAACACAAAGTTTTCACTATAGTTCAACGCCGTCCATTATGCGTGGGGCGCCAAAAATGGTGGGTAGGACATTAAACTGAAATCAGTTATCCTTGGGGCTGCCACATTGGCCCTGTTATTTACGCACTGATCTATAGGTAGATAGGCAAGGTTCATGCTCGCAAAAGTCAACCACCAAGTGTTTGTTTGTTTTATTTTGTTATTTTCTTTGATTCTCTTGCATTTGCTTGTCTTACCTCTTTTCTCTTTTAATCTTTTACTTTTCGTATTTTTCTTGCCATCTTCTATATTTTACCGTCTTAAGTCGTATCGCTGTTTCATGCTAATGTTTTGTGGTGATATGTTTCATTCCGTCCTTCTTCCTGTGTAATTTGTTCTTATATCAATTTTACATGTTTACCACTTCATACTTATTTCGTTTACTTTGTCCCGTGAAAGAACAGTCCCATGAGACTAAACGGGTTACCATGGTTAAGGAAAGTCTATAAATAAAATAAAAAGTGCTGGAGGGCAAACAAACACACTTGCATGTTGTATCACGTACTAAAGCAATAAACTTGGTAGTGGTGCTTCGCACATTTGTCCTCCACAACAATTAGCGCGTCCACTGAATTTGACCATTTGACCTTTGCAGCAAGCTCCCTCTAACATTAATGTTCATAAATCCATAGTGGCCATGTTTCGCAATTTTCGTCAGACAGAACCAGCACAGCCATTAATAAGAGAATGGGTGTGCTAAAAAAAGGTTCGTAAAGCGTTAGCGTAACCTCCTTTTGAACATCAAAGCAAGTGGAATCAAAGGTACTGCGCGCGAAGCGCGAGAAAAAAAGGATGTGTTGGGATAATGACGCTTATTATGTTATACCAATTGATATTCATATGAAATTGGTTTAATCTGCAACAACCTCAGTTTCTGCATTGTAAGAGGGTGGGAGATTGACGAACCACCCATAGTTCACAAAGGGAGTTCGATATCAAAGGGAGGTTCGATTTAATAAACGAACTAAGGACGAACCACTCGAACCCCCCCCCCCCCTTGCTTACGGGCCTGATAGTGCGCAACTCGCACTTGAAGTATTAAGTGATACTGTGCAAAATATTCCATGCAATGGCATAGGATAGTTAGGTTCCTTCATGTCTCCTTCTCACCACCCCTTCGACATAGGGGCTGTCGGAACTTGGGATCGGTGGCATGACCTGGCCCCTGTCGAGGAAATTCTGTCGTCACCCATGGTTGGTTCACTTATTTTGGCTTTCACAAGGGTCATTTCTGCGATAAAACCCAGAAATTTCAGTACGCTTTGCCCACTCTTCCTCAGTTCGGTTACTTATAGCTAAATATAGTACAAACCCTTTCCATCTTTTCTAGTAACTTAATAAGTAGAATATATGGATTTATTTAAACATCGGGAATTTCATCTCATTTCGATAAACCTAGTCAATGTTATCTTGTGTCTGTCGAACAGTACGGCTAGTGTCTCGAGGGGGGGGGGAGGGGTACAATATAAGGTGTGCCCAATACTAGGGCCCAACTGCCAGAAAAATTGACCTTTAAAACCTTTAAAAAAGAAAAGATTCTTTTTAGTGCAGGCTTACTCAAAACAATTCGCGCGCTTCGCGAAAAACAGTCCTGTACGGCCATGGTAGTTGATGTCATAGGAGAGGGCGGTTACAACCCCTCCCGTTGAAAAATTCTTTTTAAGGAAAGTGGCTTAGATGCAATCTGCAGGTATTTGGCAAATCTTTCAATTAATTACATGCATAGAAATTATCACTATTTAGTGATATTTTGGCTGTGATATGGCACTCGTTATAACTAGACCACCAATGGTGCAAACTTCGACTTCGGCGGATCCAGGATTTCAAGCACGAAATGGAGGGGCGCTAACTCCATAAAGGCAAATTTAGCACCTACAAACGACAATTGTACGAAGCCTCGAAAGAGGGGATAAAGTTGTCTAAGGAAAAACTTGAGATTTATACATTTGAACTTTGGTATTTCTGGCAACTTGCAATTTAAATAAGCGCTACATATTGTTAAGCAGCTCTGGGACCGTCTAAAAAATGTGGTGTCGAAAAGGTTAAAGATCTATAGGAATTTTTTTCACGCGTTGCCTCAGCATACCTGCAAATAGCCTATCATTACCTTAAATTACATGCTAAAATCAAAGCGCATGTGAGATACCTTGTTGGTCCGGTTTTTTCCATCAAGTGATCTTACTGAATAAGTTTTTCAAGTTAACTTTTCTTCATGAAGTCTTCTTTCTGAGGACTGTCGTCTCAAAAATGTTTAGATGCTACTTTGGAGGTTTATAGAAAGAATCGTTTCCGTCAATCTGGAAAGCATTTTGGACAAACAATAGACAAGCTACGCAACGCACCAATCGATGGTGACCCCCCAAGTATAGAGCCTTCAGAGAGGAAAGGTCGGCACTGGCTGTGGCATGGCACCGTGCCATACCACAGAAGACAAAACAATAAAAAATGCGGAATTTTAAAATACGAAATCAGTTCAAAGCAACGTTTTGTATCTAAGCAACCTTACAAAGGCAAAAGCTTCTCAAAGGAAAAGGGCCTTATACGGCACCCTTTCCCTTCCTTACACCTAGCCAAAAAAAGGAAAGAAAAGGGGCACAACAAATGAAAATTTAACACGTAATCGGTTCAAAGCTCTCCAAAGATAGCACCACTTTGCACCTTAGCCATCTTATGTGCACAAACATTTCTCAAAAAGAAGATGTCTCCCGGCACTCCCTCCCCCACCTTCAAAAAAAAAAAAAAAAAAAAAAAATAAATATGAACAGTCAAATGCTTTTCCAGAGATAACACCAATCTGCACCCATACGACCTTATACGCTATTGCCACGCCCTCCCGTTTGAAGATCTCCTCTTTGACCCCTCCCTTTGGGCGACAGTGTGACAAAGCATGCTCTTGGGTGCCAACTACCCATAGGTGCGTCACTGGAAGCTATCATGAACTAACCCCTAATTTCGCGCAGGTTACGGTCCGGACCATACGTTGACTAGTTGTGTCATGTGTAGGCACATTTTTTTGTTGACTAAACCTACCTCCTAATTACAGAAAATAACCCTTATCATTTAAATAAAGTGCAGATAATTGCTGCCGTTTGAGCATTTTGTTAGCGGGGCCTGGAAATATCACGAAGAAATCATGATAATTATTGGAAAATATCATAAAGCAATAACGCAAGAGCAAAGCATGGTGAGAACCTGAAAAGAGCACCGGCAGGCGATATGAGGACGTCGGGCAAAACTTAACCGAAGCTCCCCTACTGGCACGGAAAAAAACGACTCGTCTCGGTACTGGATGAGAGGAGAAGGTGAAACAAAATCAGTATATTTACCTCCTCACTAATCATTGGTGGAAACATTTACTGAGGGTGCTTCAGTGTTCCTGCCGTGTTCAAGTAACCCTGACGAGGCCATTAGTATAGCAACATAAACCATTGGAGTCGTCGGAGAGGGTGGAAGGAAGGGACACATGCCTCCCAAAATGTTAGCTGTACCCCTTGTTCCCCTTGTACTCCACACATGAGAATTTCAGTATTCAAAAATATGCACAAGAATATCGATTTGGGACCCAAGGACCCACTGTCACTTTATCAGGGGCTTATGGGGCTAAAATTACGCAAAATCGGGTCTCAAAACTACTGCGGCCCGCTTCTCGCGCATCTGTTTTGGTGAACTTTGTGAAGCACTGCCTTGCTTGGCCATATATTCCAGAGTTATCGCTTCAACATCTATTTTCAACAACTATGGACACACTCCTTCCGTGAGTCGTGTCCTTTCAATACAATTCCCACATCCATTATCTTATTGTCCAATTTTATGTTCGAAAACTGTTAAGATTGGGATTTTGTTGCCTTTTTCAACGCTCATTCAATATTATATGAGGATAATTAAATGTTTCATCTCATAGGCTAATGTCCATTTATTCGAGCATCCGGTGTCTTAAAAATTGCACGGAATATTTTGGTCTCATGAATCCTCGCTGACATGGAGTCAAGTACTGCATTAGGAATCATAATGTGGGTGCTGCCTTTATAAGGATTACAAGTACTCGTAAGAAAATATCTAAGTTTATTCACGCTTCGTGCGTGCACCAGAGGTGTTCTCAGCGGACACAGGTCACCCTTTTAATCATTAATTGCTAAAAGCGACAGGAACTGTACTTGTCCCAATAATAATGTCAAGGCACCCACATCTCAATTAATCACATACAAAAGTTTCTTTTTCAAAATTTTCGTGGTGAAGGCCCGGATCGGCCGCCATATAGATTCACCTTCGATTCGATACTGCAATGTGAAGGTTCCCTTTTGTGTCATACCTGTAGATAGTTAAATGTTCTCACTCTAAGGGTCACATTTTTTAATACCCGAACTCTCCGGGGGCTTTCCCTCTGGAATCTCATAGGGGCGCTGTCCTTTAGAGCTTTCGGTGGATCCCTGAGCCCCAACACGGGGACCGCCTCGCCTAACCAGGACGTCTTTAGGGCCGCACTGTCCTTCATGTTGGTATGCCCCCCATCCACCGCTACTAATTCGCCACCTCTCGCAGTTAGGCTATGCGATATTTGTATGCCATGATGTATTATTTGTGATGATATACCACATAATACTAGGAGTCTTAAAAGATACTGCTTATTGTTTTACTTTTCATTTTCTAAACACCTGCATGCAGGGGAATTGGCAAATACTTGGGAAATCGAAGAATGCGCGAGTCTAAGATCTCCCGACAAGAGTCACACTTTGGGCTAGTTTGGGCAAGGAAAGTGAATTCGATGTCCAATAGACAGCTTTAAACTATTGTCATCACAAATCCCTCTAAATTACCGAAATCAATCGCATAAGCAGGGTAAGGCGCGATTGAAATTGGGGCTCACCGGGCTGGAGTACCCTTCCTCCTGTTTTTAGCAGATCGCTGTTGTTCGCGATAATGGCTAGTGAAATTGCTGAAAATATCAGTCCTAATTATGACTTGTTTCCTCTCGGTGAACCCGGGAAATCGCAATTTTTTCACATCATCCCTTGTGAGCTAATGACCCCAACTATAGATATGTCACTGATGTATTACTTTGAAAATTTTCCAACCACACAAGGGGGGGGGGGGGTTCTGAACCTAATCCTCTGTATATAAAACACCATTATAGGGACTTTTAAGGGGTTGTCATATCAATAATCGGTCATAAAGGGATTATTTCGAAGGTCAAGAAAGTTTTGGAAGCTCTACTTTCATCATTGAATATTTGTTCCTTTTCACAACTTTGTGGCGTTTCCTTGAACGATTTCACCCATCTGAGTGGTTTCACTAACTTCTTACTAGTCAATTTGACCATGCTGCGGTCTGTAGAAAAAAGGGATAACATTCACGCAAGGAGATATGTTTTCCGGTGTGTATTCAATAGTAATAGTTACATTTCAGAAAATAAATGGTGAACCACTTTTATATTTGAATGCCGTTATTTACAATGGCCTGAAAGATTTGGGAGCACAACCAGCTCCAAACTCCTCATTAAAAGGTACCACAGACGCCTACATAGAAAGAGTCATTGAGAATTCATAATCGATTTTTAAAACAGAAATACAGAATCGGCAAGGAAAGTGTCCACAAAAATCATAAATTTGCTATAATTGCTCAACAAGACAAGGAAATGAGATATCTGGTTCCTATGACTCTGTGCCCAGAAGTGTTATTAGCGCGCGTTTCACTATCTTTCAAAACGGATCTGTTACAACTTCACCCTTGGGAAGTACATCAATGTTTGCAAATTCAGAGAGACGTGGATCCCTTTTACAAGCTTTGTAAACAGGTAAAGTCCGTAAAATAATGACATCCTTCACGAACAACTCTCTGCTTTGATACAGGTATGCAGCTACGACAGATTTAGCCCGTACTTCCTACGAGCTACAATCCCCGCAAAACAAATGAAACAAAACCTGACATCTATCAATCTTAGTAGCTGTTCTCCCCCCCCCCCCGCCCCTCCCCTTTCCACCAGTTCAATGCTGGTTGGTTAGAAGTGATCAATACTGAGTGAAACAACATTGAAACGACGTAAAGGGGTTTGTTTCTTTTACTTTTGGCGAGCATTGTCTGAATGACTATGTGCAAATGTTTTCAGTAAACTGGGCGCTCTTCATTTGAGGAACTGATGGTTAATGTTTACACCATTATCTCATGCTATGACATCACACAGCTCAAGGGCGTAGGAAGCGGGGGAGTTGGAGGCGAGCGACAGCCCCCTTTTAGAGAAATTTGTGGGGGGGTATGCTTCAGCCCCCGCTTTCCAATGACAAAACCCCTTATTTGTCTCTTCTGCAAGAAATGTCAAAAATTTGCAGTAATTGACCTTAAGTAAATCCAAAATGACACACCAAACTGCATCTAAAGACCATCAAATATCGAAAAATCCAAAGGGAACCCTTATTTGTCTCTTCTGTCAAAAATGCCAAAATTTTGCAGTGATTTACCTTAAAATTTGTCCAAAATAATGCACCAAATTGCTTCGAAGGACCATCAAATGTCCAAATCAGACCCCTTCCTTAGGACGGCGATCCGAAACAAGGTCCAGCCCCCACTCTCGAACAGCTTCTATGATAGACCACCAAGGGAGCAGTGGGAGGGATGGGGGATGCATTAGGATGTCGTCCACTTGGTATAAATGTATACAACACAGTTTTGTGTACTACCATTAAAAGGCAGTGCTAAATGGCCTTATACGGCATAGCAGGAGATTATACCTCCTTGCTGCAATTGTTTTTGAATTTTCATAATTATAAAATTATGAAAAAGACAGGCAACAAGGTAAAACTTAATCATATAAACAACTATTTTAATGGTTTCACGTATATAAAGTTAAATATGGCTATATTAAGCCAGATGTAAAACCAACTATAAGTATCTTGATATGTTGAATCAAGATTTATATGGCTATATCAAAGCCAGATATAATGTGATAGATGATCATGCCAGATATACACATCAAGTTTCATATGGCCACATCAAGCCATATACAACCTGATGACAAACCATGCCAAATATACATATCAAGTTTTATATGGCCGTATCATGTCAGATATATAAATATAACTTGATAGACGGCCATGCAAGATTAGCATATCAATTTTCATATGGCCATATCAAGCTCCAAGATTCGAATATTTTGAAAAACTGCAGAAGTGTCCCTGGCCTTATGTTCGTAGAGACAGTCTCTGAGAACTCTTTTTATCTCGCCCACATACACTTTGTTGCAGTCTTTGCAAGGGACACGGTATACAACACCGGACTTGTCGTTGGTATCAGTCCTGTCCTTAGGTGCAACCAGCAGTTTTCGCAAGGTTTGATGTGGATTGAAACACAGGGAGACACCGTGGCTGTTAAAAACACGACGCAATTTTTCCGATACCCCCCGCACGTACGGTGTTACGACGAAACCTTTATTAGTGGTATTTTGGGTAGCGTTGGCTCTAGAGATGGCTTTAGATTGTTTTTAGCACTGTGACTAACGTGAACTTCCTAGACTGTATGATTCTCTTTTGGAAATACCATCCAGATCTAGGACGCCACCAGCGTCAGGAATCAGTAGAGGATCTATCAGACAGAATTCAGCTTCCACCCGCTGAAGATGGTGATTGGTATCAATGAAATATTCGGATCTCAAAATGTGAGTGTTGCTGAATAGTTTTAAATCATTTCTTCAATCTTCATATTGCCACACCAAGCCAAGTATCACTTGAAAAAAAGATTGTGCCTGATATGCATATCAACTTTTACATAGCAAAATCAAGCCAGATATTTACTTGGTAAACCACCATGCCAGATATACATATCAAGTTTAGTGTTGCCATATCAAACCCGATATCACTTGAGACAAGACCATGTCAGATACGCTTCCAGTTTCATATGGCCATATTAGGTCAGATATCACTTGAAAAAATATTATGCCTGATATGCATATCAAGTTTTATACGGCCATATCAAGTCAGATATAAACTTGACAAAAAGCCTTGTCAAATATACATATATCCTTTTATATACGGCCATATCAAGCCATACACGATTTGATAAAAGGACATGTCAGATATGCATATAAAGTTTGATATGACCATATAAATTCAGATACAACTTGATTAAAGACAATGTCAGATGTACAATTCAAGTTTTATAAGCCCATATCAATATTTTTTGTGTTTCATTTGGTATTTTGTCCCACGTTAAGACCACCTTAGTATGAAATAGAACGTATCTGAATACTAAAGTCAACACAAATGCCTACACATTTTATTAATATACAGGTCTAATTAACTAACATATGCAAATGATCCGTGAATGTGGGCGGAGTCAGGATTCTGAGCCCTATTTTCATTTTGCATTATTTAGGAAGTAAAATGTGAGATATTTATCAAACCTTCAACAAAATTTACATTGAAATATGCACCACAGTGTGATTCAAAACCACGGTGCTCTGAATGCATGTAAAACCGGTGTTGTGGCCGAGTGGATAAAGGCAATGGCATTAAAAGCACCGGAGCTTAGCAACCGGGAGGTTCGAGGTGCGATCCCGGGTCAAAGGTGGGTTTTGCATCCAAGAGCAATCTACTGTATTCCCATCTGGACTGGCCTTTCAAAAAGAGAGAGAAAAAAACAAATTTTATCTAAATTGTTGATTTAGTTAGCCACCCGACGTGAAGTTGTAATTCAAAGTCATAGGCTTCTCCCACATTTGTGGTCGCTTAGCATCGCAAAATAACTGTCCTTCAAGGCCTGAATTGTAAAAGTAGGAATTTCAAAGCATTTTTACTGTTCGCCATTAAGAAAGTTAACAAATTTCTGTACAATAAGCCATTTCAACATGACATGAAAGTAAACTTCATTACAGATGTTCAGACAGCTCTTGCGTTTGCCAACTTTGCCAGGTTGATCATGTTCAGTCTAACTTGTCCCTTGGGGTATAGGAAATTACTTAGCGTCTTCACCTGTATGGGAAGTACAAACACCAAGTATGATACTCATAGTTCCATTTTGAAGATATCTTATTTACAGTTTTTTACAGTTTGATCTCTAGCGACCCAAAATGACCTTTGACCTCCACCAAAAACTATAGGGCCATCTCCTGAAAATGGGCCTTACACCTGCAATTATAAGATCCCTAAGAGTTACCATCTTGAGATATCATGCTTACAAGATTTTCACCTTTTGACCTCTTGTGACCCCAAATGACATTTGACCTCTACCAAAAACAATCAGAAGTATCTACTGCAAATGGGTCATCCACGTGACTAGTATGAGATTCGTAAATAGTACTCTTTTTGAGATATCATGCTTAAAAGATTTTAAACTTATTGACCTCTTGTGACCTCAAATGAACTTTGACCTTCACAAAAATACAGGGATCATCTACTGAATGTGAGTCATCCATATGTAAAGTATATGATCCATCACTGTTACCCTCTTAGAGATATCGTGTTTACAAGGCTTTGGCCTTTTTACCTCTCGTGACCTCTAAGGACTTTTAACCTCCACCAAGCATTACAGGGATTATCTACTGAATATGGGCCATCCACACATTAAGTATGAAATCCATCCCTGTTACCCTTGTAGAGATATCTTGTTTTACAAGATTTTCATCTTTTGACCTTTTGTGACCCATAAATAATAAGTATTAGATCCATCACTGTAATGCTTCCAGAGATATCGTGTATAGAAGCATTTGGCCTGCTGACCTCTTGTGACCCCAAATGACCTTTGACCTTCACCAAAATTTGTTGCGATCTTTACGTGCATATATGGGCCATCCACAAGCTAAGTATCAGATCCCTCACTGTTACCATTTTTGAAATATCGTGTTAACAAGGTGTTGACCTTTTAACCTCTGTGACCCCTAATGACCTTTGACCTCCACCAAAAATAATATGGTCATCTACTTACTATGTGCCATTCATATGCCAAGAATAACATCCCCAACAATTACCCTCCTAGAGATACCGTGTAAACGAGTAATTTTCAATATTTTTACTTTTTGACCTCTGAATTTGACCTTTAAATTTGACTTTTGAATTCCAGCAAAAATGAAAGAGATCATCTACTGAATATGGGCCTTCCACATGCCAAGTGTGAGATCCCTCTCTGTTACTCTTCTGGAGATATCGTGTTTGCAAGGCTTTGACCTTTTGACCTCTGGTGACCCTAAATGACTTTTGACCTCTCTCAAAAACAATAGACATCGTCTACTTAATATGGGCCATCTGCATGCAAATTATGAGATCCCTCACAGTCACCTTTCTTGAGATATCGTGTTTACAAGCAAGCGTCACATACATACATACATACATACATACATACATACACACATACATACATACACGCACGACATCACCTTCGCATACATTCCTTTTGCCTCCGCCAAGGAATAAAATCCTACTTCGCAAACTTATAATCCGCCCTTTATTCCGCATCGTTATCAAACACAAGCGTCAATACAGAGTTATTCAAACACGTCTCGTTGGTTTTGAAGGGCAACCATTGTGTCACAGTAGTATCCGTGCGTGTGTACTGTAAATACGCTTACTGCGCGTGTTTGGCCCTTCAGGGCCCGGCAATTCCAATCACGTGATGTCCACACGAAATCCCCCTCTACAGAAATAGAGTGAAGTTATGTCGATCACGCCTAAGGAGTTGTGTAGATCGAGAAGCGGTCTTGCGTACAAATTTTATTGATCGTTGACTTACTAATACATTTATACAGTTTACCTTCGCCTACACATACTGTACATAAATAATACAAAATTAATATACAAATAATGAATGTTTTCCATTCGTGCAATAGTATGAATAATTTCATTCGTTGAAAGATTGTACGTTCTATTCAAC
>WURT03050757.1:0-14283 GCA_009936505.3 Holothuria glaberrima
GCTAGACTGAGGAATCAGAAATTCCAACTGATATTTCAGATTTTCCGACTACCGTCGCTCTGACGAACTTTGGGGGGGGGGGGTGAGACACCCCCACACCCCGGTCGCGACATTGCTGGGTGCATATCCAGGTACGGCGTACCTGGATGTGGGGTGTGGGCCTGGGAATATTTTTGCCCAAACTCTGAGCCTTTTTTGAAGAAGAATTTTCAGTGCCCACATTCTATAAATTTGGGGCTGCCCATTTTATAGAGATGTGTATATTAACTATGCCCATTTTAAGGGGGACAGTTCCCCCTCTCAGCTTGTCTCAGTACTTTAGTTCACCCAACCTGCATGTCAGGCGTAGAAATATGAAAGATTTATCATCAATTGCTAACACTGAGCTAGCTATGCAGGTTTTCTTTGCAATAGTAGGCCTACCACGTACCAGTATAGCTGGCACAGGATTCGGCCTCACATTGAACCTCACATTCTGAAGTTAGAACAGTATTTGGCCTCACATTCGGACGCTAGTATACAGGATTCGGCTGAATGTGAAGCTGAATACTGAGCCAGCTTCAGACTGATGTGCCGGCCCCGCGTGCTTATTTTTTTTCTACCACGAGGTTATGGGCAATTTTTAAAATTTTGAAAATTGTTTCAAAATAGCGGTTAGGGTTAAATCTGAAGTTAAGGTTTTGTGGCCCCTCTACTGTTTGGCATGTTCTTTCATAATCCGGCGTCAGAATTACCAAAACTTCGTGGGAAAAAAATTGCGCGCCGCGTACCGCGGTATGCATGTACGGCGGACGTTTCCATGTCAGTGTTGCCACTCCTGGGTTTTTTCACTAGATCTATGTTTTTTAGTTTCACCTAGGTTTCTGGGCCAATTGATTTTTTCAGAAAGGTACAAATCTGGGTTGTTTTTTTTTTTATTATTATTTTTATTTATTTTTTTTTTTACAGTTTGAATTTGAAACTCGACCATTTCATTGCATTAAACAAGCTACATTTCAAACATACTAAAAAGGATTAAATCTGGAAGGCGAATACAGTTTCTCCATTAATATTCCACATTAATACCCTCGAGCACGGCTAAGTGAATGATATGTGACATGATGAGCAAGGTATAAAACGTAATTAACGCACACACAGTAATTTTCTAATCCACATAGCATTATGTACATTTAGGACCAAACTAGGATGTAAATATCTATACGATTGGTTGCACTTAAACATAGGCTGCCCTGGAACAGTACAGGTAAAGTCCATGTGCAGTGGGATTCTGACTCTCGAGGGTAGAGGGGGATCATGATGTTGGATAAAACATGACTACCAGTACATATTATGCCTGTGTTTTAATGGACTCCAGGCCAACAACTAAATGCTATTGAAAAACAACCTTAGTAGCCTAAAATGCATCACTGCAAGATATTATTAATTAGTGGGCCCCATGGTTCTGTCAGTCCCACAGTCCATTCAATAGTGCCTGTTGGATTAGGCAGAACGTTGCTCCGCCGGGTTTACAAATTCCTCTCTGAAACGAATCCTTTGTCATCTTCTTGTAGCTACTTAAAAGTAATTTTCCGGTTTGAGACTTTGTATGAACTTCAAGCTTGTGAAGTGTTTTTCTAGGCTTGACATAAGGAAGTTTAGCATCTCTCATGGAATTGTCCGAATGAGTAGAACGGTCTGCGGAGTGGGTAGTATATGATCGGCGCTCCTTCAGTTCAACATTGACAAGTAAGTTCTTCCGTGAAAGTGGTAGAATCTAATCATAGGCGTAGGAAGCAGGGGCTGGGCGCTTAAGCCTCCCAGTCAAAAATGTGAGGCGGAACTATATGCTTCCGCCCCTTAAACCCAATTAAAGATGAAAACCCCTTACATGTCTATAGTAAGAAATGTCAAGAAGTTGCAGTAATTTACTCCTTCAAAATTTGTCCAAAATGATGCACCAAATTGCATCAAATAGTCCTCAAATATCCAAAAATTTTCCAAAGGGGAGGGCCATTCCCCTTAGACCCCTCGGATCCAGGACGGCGATCCTAAAACAATGTTCACCCCCCACAGTCTCGAACAGATTCCTACATCTATGAATCTAATTGTACTGGGCTCGCTTGGAATGTGTTGGTCAGTGGTTGGCTGTTTTTGGTATAGGGTTTAGACGTCAGGGCATCTTACGAGGCCCTTAGCCCTCCTTTGCCCCAGGCTTTAACCTGTTAATTGAGTTATGAATGTCACGTACTGCACACACGCACCTCTAAATATGATCACATGACTTTCCCTCAGTCCATGAATGCTGACCACACAATGACGGTACTGCAGCCTCTTAGGCGTAAGCATAAGCTTATGGCCGATAGAAAAATTTTTGGAGAAAATTGGAAATTCGCCCACTGATTATAAAAAAACCCTCCCATTCACCTATGATTAAATTACGTCTTTTGTCGGATTCCGTAGTTCTAAGTATAGCTGATCTGGGTTTTTTATTGGCAATCTGGGTTTTTCTTTTGACTCAAATCTGGGTTTTTATTTTCATTGAGTGGCAACAACAGAGCGCACTACTGTGTGCAGCATGCTTTATGAACATTACATCTGTACGGTAGCCTTAGCCGTACGGGTGACTTACAGAAGGCTGTAGTAGTTAGTAACACAGTTAAGTAAGTTGTACTGTAGTCCCAGTCAGTGTTCGATATTCCACTACAGTACTGCTGTTTATTTTATCCAGGGTAAGTATGAACACGGAGCAGTAACAATACCTTGGCGTCAATACTAAAAATAGGCCTAACTTAATACTGAGGCAAGGCCTAATGTTATGTAGGCCTAGGCGATAAGAACTAGTAGATCTACAATATAAGAACTAGTTCTGCGAAACATAATAGTAGCTGTTCCTATAAGTACAACAAATGCTACACCATAAAACTAGTATTTTACAATAGTACAGGCTACATCTTTTGTATGATACGTGAATGCATATGAATTTACACGATGGCCACCTAGCCTTAACGTACACTTACTGTATTGACAGACCTTTTTACTCCATCTAATGCCCAGCTGAGAGGGGGTATAGCGATAATATACGGCTAAATCTTTCCTTTCCAGTAACTCCGATGGTCGTGAGGGGAGGTAACTTTGACAAGGCTGTGTGCCCCCAGAGTTAATGACAGAAGATTCTACGCCTCCATGTCGCTTCTCTAATGAGATCATAACAAGTCAAAAACATTCCTACACACATACCTCAAAGTGAGGGGGCGCATTGGGCAAACAAAAATTTTGAAAAACATAATTGTTTTCCCTATTGACTTTGTACGTGATCTCAAGCAACAAAATTTTCTAAGTCCGATGGTCATGAGGGGAGGTAACTTTGACCAGGCCGTGTGCCCCCAGACTTCATGACAGGAGACTACGCCTCCCTGTCACTTCTCTAATGAGATCATGACAAGTCCCGAACATTCCTACCCATATACATCAAGATGAGGGGGCACGTTGGGCAAAGGAAATTTTCATAAACGACAATTTTTTCCCTATTGACTTTGTACGTGATCTCAACCAACCAAATTTTCTAAGTCCGAAGGTTGTGAGGGGAGGTAACTTTGACGGGGCCGTGTGCCCCCAGACTTCATGACAGGAGACATTCCTTTTTGTTGGTTAAGATCACATACAAAGTCAATAGGGAAAAAATTGTTGTTTATGAACATTTCCTTTGCCCTCCGTGGCCCCTCACCTTGAGGTATATGGGTAGGAATGTTCGGGACTTGTCATGATCTCATTAGAGAAGCGACAGGGAGGCATAGAGTCTCCTGTCATGAAGTCTGGGGGCACACGGCCCCGTCAAAGTTACCTCCCCTCACGACCATCTGATTTTCTCAAGTTCTGTACGGAATCGATGATTCTCCATTGCCTGTGTACAATGGATTTGTCGATTTTGCCACCTTGGGTAAAGATTTAGCCTAGCTCATCGCTATAGCCCTTCCTGGCCCAGCTAGGGCGCATTGGAGTACCCTTCACAAGAACAAGAAATCTTAACTTTTCATACAACTGCTCTGTGCAAGTGTTCTGCATTGGGGAAAATCCAGCACAATTAATATTCCTGGTGGAGTCAGTTGTTAGTCTTGAAGAAGTTGTTTCTATTTCCTTGCCTAAACAGTCATTTCTAGTTCTTACAATTACATTTTCTGAGGTGAAGTTTATAGCTATATTTTATACATTTCTAAATTCTCCAAATTACATTTTTTAAGTTGCAATTTAGTCCACTGCTTATTTACTGGACTGAAGCCACTCATTTGGCTCACTGTGCAGTAACAGAATATAATACAAACAGTACAGCTGGTTTTACCTCCGTCCGTTAGTTTTCAAGAAACTTTGGAAGTAGCTACTGTATTTAAATCTTTGAAAATGCCATATTTATCACCAAAAGAAACTAGCATGTAGGCCTAAGTAGTTAACCGATGATCTACATAGGATTAACAAAAGAAGTACTCTCAAATTGCCACATAGTAGGCTACAGTTTCATTACCCTGCAACAGTCCACATCATAATTTTTATATAGCTAATGAGCAATCTCAGAAATGGTCAAACTTTATAGGGTATAACCTGGTAACAGTAAAAGATACTCCAATAATTTAAATGGATTTTTCTTCAGTGGATTGTTGAGTAAAACAACTGGTTATATATCCACAAAACTTTGAGTTACTGGGCCTACTTACATCTTCTCAACCTTTCATTGAAACTACCTTTAGGGTCACAGAGCCCTCTTACAATGTGTTATTATAGCATTACATTGAGTACAGTTAATCACTTTTTGATAAAGTTTATCATTAACAGGTAAGGTACTGTATTTCCATGAGGGATGTTAACTGTTTTCACATACACTTTATCTGACTTTGAAGACAGCAGCAAATTTGTCAGAACGGGTACTAATTACACAAACTTTGAAGTGTAAATCTCAATTTGAACCAAAGAACAGTGGCTTTAATATCTTGTGACACCCTGTTGCCCTGTTTGAAAAGCATATAGCATACAGTACCTTATGGTTCTGTTGTGTAATTATGTTTAATTTGTTGCCTTGGTGTTCAGATACAGTGCCCCTGTGCACCTGATTTTTCAAGTCCTGTGCAGTGTGCACCATACAAAATTCCATGCAAACCAAAGTAATGAGTATTCTTCCTTTGCTTTCCAGATTACTGTGTTTTTCAACATCTGCAAACAAAGGGAGATTAACATGTTAGCGGTTATCTGTTCCCAATTAGTAAGTATCGTGCATAATGTGAATGCTGAAATATCTTTTGAAATAATATCACATTTTCAGTGATTGAATGATTAAATTTATGGTGACTGAAGTTGCCTATCACTGAGGTAAGCCAGAAAAAAACAGTGAAATGTCATGTTTTTTTTTCCCCCCTTGGAAACATGCTGCTTTAGTATTGTGTGTTCATTGGAAATGACACTATTAAATAGAAGTTGTAAACGTGGATGAATAGACATTAGCTTTAATGCAGGTTTTCATGTTAGCTCAGGCTTTTAACATACAGCTGTAATGTTTAAAAACTTGTGAGTGCTAAATCTTAGCAAAACATTTCTTCTGAGAGTATATATTAAAAAATAGGGGAGAGCGGGTGTAGTTGGAACAATTTTCAGAAAAATTCCCATACCCTCCAAATGAATATGACTTGAAGAAAAATTAATATACCATTGTATGGGCACCTATAGGGGTTAATAATATATATTGAGAATAGTTGAACTTCTTCTGTTTTGGGTAAAATCAACAATAAATGTGACCCCCGAGATGTTCCAACTGATGTGGGGTTAGTTGTAACATGGTCAACATATCATGGGTAGCCACCTGTAACATGATGTCTTGTTAGACTTGGAATATGGTTTGTTGATAGATACTGTATATCTTAAGAAAAAATTATCAGATTTTTTTGAACTTGACACACATTGACCTTTTTGACCCAGAAGATGCTCCAGTTTGTACAGCGGAGCAACTTTACAAACAATGAACAGAAATACCTAGAACTCTGAAACTGTGTTTTTTGTAACTACTTTGTATCTCAAGTACGCAGGAAAAAACCCTCAAAATTTTCATGACTTCTTACATAAGTGATATAAATCATGTCTCCGAAAATGCTTTGTGTGGTGCAATTATGTGAAAAAAGGTACTTTTAAGGCAGCATTTCTGAAAAATGCACCACAGGAAATCCATATAAACAGCATTCTGTATTCTCTGTGTGCCAGATAAGTACCTCCAAAAAATACAGGGATGTAGGTATAATAGGAACAGAGATATTGGTATCTAAACTTGGCGATAATTGTCGCAAAGGCAAAGTTTGGCCATTTTAGGAAGCCATAACTCCACAAAACAATATTTGAAAAGCTCCATATTACAGAATCCTGTTCTATGGGACAGTTTCATTAGGTTAATATCATGACAGAATCATGGGATATGTATTGGCTGAGAAATATGACCTCAATCTTGACAGAAAGGGCAAAATATCATTTTGCTGCAGATTTGCAGAATTTCAAAGAATTTTTAATTCCATCATAATTCAATGAATTTCGCTAAAATTTTCAGAATATGTTCATGACAGACTATCTACACAAATATTCTGGGAATTTTTTGACCCATATTTGAGAAATTTCCATTCACTGGTCAATGTTGAACATGTTCCAACTAACCATTAGCAAACTGTTCCCATGGCACATGTTACATATACAGGCCTACTGTAAAATATAGGGCCTGCAATAACACATGTATCTGCCATCATTTTGTAGTTCACAAATAGTGCCTACTTCAGTCAGAACTGTTCCCACTGATGTTTCAACAACATGAGCTAGAAAACATCTTGGAAATTGTGAAAAATTTACTCAGAGGTCCTGAAAATCAAAATATATTTTTCTCTTGAGCAGTGTTGTAGCATCAGTCTTGTAAACAATATGGTGAATGACTGTTGCTTATACTTTTATAGTGATGACATTTTTTCAAACTTTAATTTTTTGTGTGAGAATGTTTCAACTAACTCCGCTCTCCCCTATAGGAAATGGAGTCCTTTGAGTTTGTGAAAATTTCCTGTCATAAGGTACATTATATATATGGCATTTAATAACACTAAGTGACTATTTAACACCCAACATTCTCCAACAGATGGGATTCCTATATCAGTTGCTGTGGTCCCATTGTTGTGAAATTTGGGTGAATGTCATATTACTTTAAATTTCTCTCAAACTTGAAGTTGTGTATAAAGCATCACTACCATGGTACATTATTGTTAGCTTGATATGCTTCTTTTTGATAATGTTGTATTTCATATCATACTAATGTGTCACATGGTGTAATTTTGTTCTGGCTAAAGAGAGACGTGGATGCCACAGAAATTTTTAAATCTGGCAGGATGTTCTAAGCAGTTTTGTTCTGATGCCCACATCAATGCTTCACAGCATAGGCTTCTGAAATCATAGAGAAATACAGTAGTTAAGATACAGTATACAGTGGCAGCTCACCACAGGGGCAATTAGGTGCCTCTTCCCTTCCACTCCTCAAAATAAAATGTCATATTAACATCATACTCACTTAAGTTAACTTTTTTAAGGTTAGTTTTGTGTACAGTATTGATTTCATCCCCCCCCCCACAAACAAGTTTCATTTCAGTTGCCACATCAGATATAAATGCCCATCCTGATACTAAACCTTGAATCAACAAAAGTACTTTTTTTGTTTTGATTTATTTTAGATTCCAGTGCTTTTTGTAAGCCTAACCATTTCTCCATACACCAGTGCTCAAGAACTTGGGGAACAGTATGGAGCAGTGTGTAATATTACAGAAGTAAGTATCAATATTTGCATTTGTTGTGGAGTAATGCAAATTCCTTCTTTTATAGCATGTTCATTCATCTCTGATTCATAAAGTCATGTACTCTGATGATTTTCACAAACTCTCCTCCATTTGTGAGCACTTGCCTCTTTCATCTCACAGATCTTTAGGCTGGGATGTAGATACCACTCTAGATTAAGTTTCAAGTTCAAGTGCAATTGCAGTTAGCAATTCCTATTCCCAGATTTACTCCTAACGAGACATTTACAAGTATTTGTCCAGGTGCTATTATAGTGGGATATTGTTTTGCGTTGGATGTGGAGTGCAATGCAGCATTGTACTCATGAAAAATAGCTGGGCCTTTCACGATTCAACGATAATCGCGATAATAGAGCAATTAAGAGTTTGAAATGTATGCAGTGTCTAAATTGAATACACTCACAAGTTCAATTTCATTGGGTAATGTCAAGATACTATGATGTATCCCGATACTCTATACAACGATAATTGCAATGCTATTCTGGTGTATCATGACAGCCCTTATAACAAATCGTTATTAGTGTCCACCAGGTCAGATTAGATAGTGGAGGTTAGATGTACCTGTCATCCAGAAGTCCAGTTTTAGGAGCCGAAGAATTTGACTTGTGTCATTGGCCCATTGGGGATGCTTTCTTGTGTCATTGGCCCATTGGGGGTGCTTTCTTGTGTCATTGGCCCATTGGGGGTGCTTTCTTGTGTAACCTGCAGTAAGACTTCAAAAAGTCAGCAAAACAAGAAGCTAATTTATGACCATGTTAGCATGATATGAATTTGTTTAATCTGTGCTCATGAACTTTAAACTTTCTTTAATACCAAAATATGAGCCCAAACTTCTGAATGAAATTGCATCAACTGGAAACCTAGGTACTTAAGTTATAACTAAGAGGCAAAGAATTACTAATTAGCCTCCTGGCTGTCTGGTTCTTGTAGAGGAATGCACAGCAGACTTGTAGTGAGTATGGTCTCATACTCATGGGTTTGCACAATTTCCTGTACTCATACTCATGAGAATTAATTTGTACTCCTACTTGTACTCACAGATTTTGAAAGCTCTGCGTAGGGGCTGATGCAAAATATTGTATTTGTACTCACAAAAAAGGACGTACTCATACTCACAAAACAGACATTGCCCTTGTTCTCATACTCATGGCATTGTACTTGCAATACAAGTCTGATGCACAGTGAAGTGACTTTTGATTTACCATCAATTTTTGTCTTATAAGATCTAACTAGCAACTATTCTGATGTACGGCTCTACAAAATTATTTCTGTGTATCCTTACTTCTGTTTTATGACTTTCCTTTTTTTTATTTTGATTTTCTTTAGAATGAAGCTTGTTTTAGTAATGATACTTTCACTGCATGTCAGCCTGGCTTCCACTTAAACAACAACTACACAGAATGTGATAATGAGTAAGATATCACCAGGATATTTCAATTTTTCTTTAAAAATGTTGAATATCATTAAGTTTCCTTATGTTCTTTTCGTTGGTTTTAGAATATATACCATTGAATCACTTTTGGATGCATTTTTTTGCTCAAAAGAAACTGTGCTAAGAAACTATGTTTATTTTAGAAGATAAGTATTTAAAGGGAAATATTGCGTTTAAAATGCACCAACATGGTATTCAAAGCTACCTTTAATCATTATTAAACCATTCAGTTTCACCAATAAATTCTTGCATTAGCTTTACTTCCTCAAAATGTTATGCATTACAAGAGAAACGGATATTGCATCATTTGAATTTCTAAAAGTTTGGGTGAACAAATTACTTTTGAGCAACAAATAACCAAATTTCTTCCTGTGAGAGCCTTATTTCTTGAAAAGAAAGCTACCATACTGCCTTATTTTGAATTGTCTAGCATTCTGCATCTATTAATATTAGTTTAAAACGTATGAAAATTTTCTGTAAAACAAGCGCAGTATTTCCCTTTAAAACGTCTTTTTAGATCAGCCCAGTGTGTGAGAAGTGTTCTCACCTCTGGTTATGTCATCTTTGTCTTTAAAATTATCTCATTTTCTGTCCAAAATATTAGCATGTACTTTGCACGCTGTGTATGGAGAGCATGCTTTGATTATCTTCCTTGCATCCCACAATACCTCACTCCAGCAATGATAATTGCAAAAACTCTTATTTATAGAAGTTGATTGTTTTTGAATGACATTTCTTGTCATGTCATCCAAGCAGTTTTGCAGGTAGATTTACACATAACTTTTATCTGTTGGCCAAAAGTATGGAACAAACTTGTTTTCCATAAGGAACAGCTGTGAGTTACGTGACTGTGTTGGAGAGTTGTTACAGGAAAGTAGAGTTTTATCAAAATGGTATGCACTATATAAATTTCAACCTCCACCACTAATGCACCCTCTGGCCCTGCATTTATTAAAGTTGGACCCTACGTGGCTTATGTGTTTCATTGATTGTAGTTCTCTTTGAAAAGTTTTTTTTTTTTTTCCTAAAGAGTGACACAAATGAAATCACGACTGCAAATATGATAAATCAAGTTTATGTTTTGTCATTTTCCAGTCGAACCTGCTGCCCATGTCCGCAGGACACCTATCAACCATGGTGGAATGAGTGTAACAGTTGTATACTGTGTACAGATTGCAGTGCTATGAATAAAGAGGTGAGCACTTTCAGAACAAAAAATATGTTTGACATGGCACATTTTCTTCCTTATAAGGAATTTCACCCAACACACCATCAAAAGAAAGACTAGGTGGGGAGATAAAATTTTACCCAACTTACTACTTAAGTCACTCAAGCATTCTCTAAGAGACCACAAGGTAAACAAGGAGAGAATTCATCCACATAGAGATGTGGGTCTGCGTTTGTCCTGTAAATGTATGCAAGGGTGAAAGCAAACTGTGTGTTTATCGTGTTTGTTGATGTTATTCATTCAAGCAAAGAGAGAAGAGGACAGACCATCAATAGGAGAAAGATTTCAGCATGATGTAGTGGGAGGTGATATGATGGTATGCTATAAGACATGATAAGTGTGATGAAACAAGTTGTAATGTGATGTGTTGCTGTGTTATGTGATGTGCTGTGGTATTGTATGATGTGGGATGATAACATGCCTTGTGGTGGATGTGATGTGTCATGACATGACTTGATGTGGTGTGACATGGCGTAATATGATGTAACATGCTGTGACGTGCTCTGACACATTATGGTGTGATGTTATGTGGTGCTATGTTTTGTAATGTGCTGTGATATTGTGTGATGTGGGATGATAACATGCTATGTGGTGGATGTGATGTGTCATGACATGACTTGATGTGGTGTGACATGGTGTAAGGTGATGTAACATGCTGTGATGTGCTGTGACACAATATGGTGTAATGTAATGTGGCAAGATGTGCTGTGATGTAATGTGGTGTAAAGTGATGTTCTGTGAGGTGACATGATGTGATGTGATGTTGGGTGGTGTGATATGATGCAATGTGCCATAACATGTCATTTGGAAGGAGTTGATGTGATGAAGCATGGTTTGATGTGATGTAATGTGGAGTGATGGGGCATGGTGTATGACGTGAGAAAGTGTGGCATAACGTGATTTGGTCAATGAACTTTCATGTGGTGTGATGGGATACATGATATTTGTGAACATTTTTCAGTTAATTCTTTTACTCTCTTTTGGCAGACATTACACTACTGTAACATTACACACAATTCAGTATGTGGGAAAGAGCTGTATTCAACAGTTTCTCCCGCAGGTAAGTTTCTTGTTTACTGCTTAGCTTGTAATTGGAATTTTGCGTCAGTATCTTAAACACACAATTTGTTTCACCAGAACCAAGACTTGTGTGGTCATGGTGATTATTTTTGTGAATAGGTGGAATTTTGAGGAATCTTTTTCCAATAGCAAGTTCAAAGGATTATGGGGTAGAGGTTGGGTGTGTGTCAGTTTTGTTAATACAACCTTATTTACCAAAACTATCTCCCACAATCCTTTGTAATTGCTATTTGGAAAAGGGTCTGTAGCTCAAGTATGTTTTATGCTTGACTGTGGCATATCATGCATAGTATTAAAATGGTCTTGTAATTGACAGCGATTGTTTCAGTATAGAACTACAAAATGGACCCAGAGACATTTCAGATCTTGTACTCAGATGATGTTAAAAAGAGATCCAAAGTGTTTTAATAAGATCAGTGAAAAAGCCAAGATATTATTCCAATATGGAAATTTCAGCTTCGATGAAAAATTTCTTCCCTTAGAATGGAAACTGGTATACAGGTCCGAAAACGCAACTTGGTCAGTGGTGTATGTAAAATACAAATACACAGCTTCAGATAACTTTAAGGCAGTTCCAGGCAGGTCATTGGTAGTCTGAAGTAGCTTATTTGGGGTTCCCAGGGTCAAGCCCCGGCAAGATTCATGCACACTTGAAATATACTAGACATGGATGTAAAGTGAGCTGGTTATAGAACATCCCCTCTCAGCATGGAGGCTTTGTTTCATATCGTGGTCAAGTATACCAAACAAGTAAAAAATGGGACCTGTTACCTTCTTGCTTGGCACTCATTGTATGTGAAGTTTAAGTGGCTGGGACTAATGATATGTGAATGATATGTCAAAGTGTACCTTAAGTCTGCAGTAATAAGAATATATGTTATACAGTTTGAAAAATGGATCTCATTTATCCAACTTCTGGCTTCATAGCTTATTCAGTTGCTGAAATATAAAATGTTGAAATTTATTTTTTTTACTTTAAAATGGTTCATTGCCCAATAATTTTTAATGTTCTTCTTGTGCAATTCTCATTTTCCACTTTTGTTTCTTATTGAAGTAGAAATGTCTACATGATCTTGAACACATACCCTTTTTGATTCCTTGCTGAAGGCAGGCAAGGAATCTATGCGATGGTGATGTCGTGTGTGTATGTGTGTATGTGGGTGTGTGATGCCTGCTTGTAAACACGATATCTCAAGAAAGGTAACTCCGAGGGATCTCATACATGGCATGTAGATTGTCCTTTTTGAGTAGATGATCCCTATTGTTTTTGGTGAAGGTCAAAGGTCGTTTGGGGTCGCCAGAGGTCAGATGGTAAATACCTTGGAAATTGCTTGTAAACACAATATCTCCAGAAGGATAAATGTGAGGATCTCATACTTAGACTGTTGATTGCCCATTTTGAGTAGATAGTCCCTTTTGTTTTTCGCAGAGGTCAAAGGTCATTTGGGGTCACCAGAGGTAAATAACCATAATCATATTGAGTAGATGGTCCCTTGCAGTTTTGTTGAGGTCAAAGGTAATTTGGGGTCACCAGAGGTAAAAAGGTCAACATCTTCTAAACACTATATCTCAAGAAGGGTAACCTGTGAGGGATCTCATACTTAGCATGTAGATTACCCATATTGAGTAATAATCCCGTTAGTTTTAAGTGGAGGTCAAAGGTCATTTGGGGTCACTAGTGGTCACAAGGTCAAAACCTTGTTAATAAGATATCTCCAGCAGGGTAACTGTGAGGATTCTCATACTTAGCATGGGATTGCCCATATTGAGTGGATGATCCCTATCATTTTTTGTGAAGGTCAAATGTCATATGGCCTCACCAGAGGTAAAAGATCATATTCAACCAATGACTGAAAGGAATGGGACATCTTGCAGAGATGCCAAGAACCTCATTTTTAGGTGAAATCATTATGATTTTTATCCGTAATTCTGCCATTTTAAAAACTCATTTAATACTGCTTTTTTAGTTCCGATGATAAGAGAAACCTATGCATTCATGATGGCGTGTGTGTATGTATGGGTGTGTGTGCGTGTGTGTGTATGTGTGTGTCTGTGACTTTGCTCCCTAACACGATATCTCAAGAAGGAAAACTCTGACAGTTCTCAAACTTGGTACATAGATGCCCCATATTGAGAGGAAGAACCCTATTCTTTTTGGTGGGGTCAAAGGTCATCTGGGGTCACCAGGGGTCAAACTGCGAAAGCCTTGTTAACACGACATCTCAAGGTGTGAAGCTTGGATTGATTTCATACTTGGTATGTAGATGCGTTATGATAAGAGGAAGAACCCTATTGTTATTAGTGGGGATCAAAGGTCATCTGGGTCACTGGGGGTCAAACTTTAAAAACCTTGTTAACATGATATCTCATGGTACAAAGCTTGGATTAATTTTATCTTAGTATGTAGATGTGGTATGGTGAGAGAAAGAACCCTATTTTTTTTTTGTCAGGGGTCAAAGGTCATCTGGGGTCACCAGAGGAAAAAGCCCAAAAACCTTGTTAACAAAATATCTCAAGGTACGAACCTTGGATTGATTTCATACATAGTATGCAGATGTGGTATGTGCAAAGGAAGAACCATACCGTTTTTGGTGGGGGTCAAAGTTCATCTGGGGTCACCGGGGTCAAACTCTGAGCACCTTGTTAACACTGTATCTTGATGTAAGAAGCTTGGTTTTATTTTTCAGTATTCAGATGTGTTATAGTGAGACTAA
>WURT03050768.1:0-33132 GCA_009936505.3 Holothuria glaberrima
CTTTACGATAAATTCATCCACTGATTACTTCGTTTGCGAATTTCAAGTTATGTATTTTTATTGTATTAATGACAAAGAAAGCGCACATTCAACTAAAATTTCTTTCTGAAATAAGGACTGTTGGCATTTCATCAATCAGTAACATTTCACTCTACATTACAAGCTGTTTCTATTTATAAACGAGGTCCTTCGTAGGGACTAATTTAGAATGAGTGCAAAAAAGTGGTGACAAATCATAGTCAACAGAGGGCGGTTGGACAAATCATGGACAGACTTAACATTAGCTGCCTACACAGCGATACTACTGATAGTAAAAACGGACAGAAACAGTGTGGAACTTCCAGTTTCAACGTTCAGTCATGTAGGTAAGCCTGCCTGTCGTGCTGTCGTGTAACGCCAAGATTGTAGGGCGCATGCGCACTACAATAATTATCATTTCAGTTTTTTGAATTTTTTTTTTTTTTTTAAAATAGTCCTGAATTTAGTACCATGCCATTTTAGGTGATCAACACACAACATGAATATTAAGCACTTTACCTTGCCAGTCATAGAAGAATTAACAGATGTAGTCTGGGAAGTGGTGGGTGTTGTTACAGGCTGGTTCGAGTATGGCTGCTGCATGGTCATACCACTGGTAGGTTGTACAGGGGGCATATTCATGTTACCCATCATTGGTTGTTGCATGGCCTGTAGGAGAAAGAAATATTTTTGAAAGAATGTTAGCTACAACTGCAAGCTAAGAGTAGAGAGGGAAAGGTTGCAAGAATATTTTAAACATTATGATGGTAAGATTCAAATCACTTTTTTAATACAACTGCCAATAGATTAATTTTGTTCAAATATTTATGACTATGGAGATGAGGGTTCCTGTATGGGTGAAAATGCTTGTAAACATAAAGAACCAGGTGACAACACATCAACTGTGAACCAGAAAGCCCAAAGGCTTCGTGATTCCTTGCCATAGAAAATGTTAGGATTTTCTTGGGAATTCTTGCTTTTCAACCTCTGAAGACCCCAGGTGACCTTTGACCTCCCCAAAACATAAAGGTTCTTCCTCCAACCATAAAGCATCCATGTACCTCAAAGGAAATCTATCCAGGCTTTCTACACTGAGAAATCATATTAAGAAGGTTCTCACAATTTAACCCCAGGTGACCCCAGATGACCTTTGACCTCCACCAGAAACAATAGGATTCATCTTCTCACCATAACGCATCCACATACTACATATGATATCTATCCAAGCTTCCTACCTTGAGATATCGTATTTACAAAGTGTTCTGCTTATGACCTGTAGTGACCTCAAATGACCTTAGACCTCCACCAAAAACAATAGGGTTCTCCCTCTCAACATAAAAAATCTATGTACCAATCATGAAAAGTGTCAGTCATTGCTGCCTCGAGATAAAAGTGTTTACAAGCCATTTACAAGATTTTCGGAGTTTAACCTTCTATAACCTCGGATGACCTTTGACCTCCACCAAAAACAATAGCATTATTCTTAACATGACAAATCTATATATCAAATATGAGAAGTGTGAGTCATTCCTATCTCAAGAAATCATATTTACGAGGTTTTCTGTTTTTTAACCTCTGGTGACCTCAAATGACCTTTGACCTCCACCAAATACGATAGGGTTCTTCCTCTTAACATGACAAATCTATACACCAAATATGAAAAGTGTCAGTCATTCCTATCTTAAAATATCGTGTTCACAAGCCATTTACAAGGTTTTCGAAGTGTGACCTCTGGTAACCTCAAATGACCTTGGACCTCTACCAAAAACAATAGGGTTCTTCTTCTCAACATGACAAATCTATATACCAAATATGAAAAGTGTCCGTTATTCCTACCTTGAGATAACGTGTTTACAAAGTTTTGAGGTTTTGACCTCTGGTGACCTCAAATGACCTTTGACCTCCACCAAAAACAATAGGGTTCTTCCTCTTAACTTGACAAATCTATACACCAAATATGAAAAGTGTCAGTCATTGCTACCTTGAGATATGGTGTTTACAAGGTTTCAGCTTTTGACCTCTGGTAACCTCAAATGACCTTTGACCTCCACCAAAAACAATAGGGTTCTTCTTCTCAATATGACAAATCTATATACCGAATATGAAAAGTGTCGGTCATTCCTATCTTGAGATAACGTGTTTACAAGGCATTTTTGAGGTTTTCGCAGATTTACCAACAGTGACCTCATATGACCTCTGACCTCTACCAAATACAATAGGGTTCTTCTCAACAAGACAAATCTATATACGACATATGGGAAATGTCAGTCATTCCTATCACAAGATATGGTGTATACAAGGTTTTAGGCTTTTGACCTCTGGTGACCTCAAATGACCTTTGACCTCCACCAAAAACAATAGAGTTCTTCTTCTCAATAAAACAAGTCTATATACTGAATATGAAAAGTGTCGGTCATTCCTATCTTGAGATAACGTGTTTACAAGGCATTTTCGAGTTTTTCGCAGATTTACCACCAGTGACCTCATATGACCTCTGACCTCCACCAAAAACAATAGGGTTCTTCTTCCCAACATTTCAAATCTATATACCACATTTGAGAAGTGTCCGTTATTCCTACCTTGAGATATCGTGTTTACAAGGTTTTTGGGTTTTGACCTCTGGTAACCTCAAATGACCTTTGACCTCTACCAAAACAATAGGGGTTTTCCTCTCAACATGAAAAATCCATATACCGAATCTGAAAAGTGTCGGTCATTGCTATCTTGAGATATCGTGTTCACAAGCTAGGCATCACATACACATACATATACACACACGACAGACATCACCATCGCATAGATTCCTTGCCCTGCCTTCGGCAAGGAATCAAAAATCATGTTTCAAATGTTTACCTATGTGGAGCACTATTTTTGCAAGGTATGTATACAAGTATCAAGTTGGTCCTTCCATGAGTACATGGTACTATGGTTGTTCTTAATGTCATATGCATTCATGCACAAATAATATGGTTCAATAAATGGATTTGTTGAATCTATGGATACTCCAAAATTAGTGTAATCTTCATCTGCTAAAAAACAAATTATGAGCAACAGATCTACCTCAGTATTCAATGAGTATTTACTATTTGTTTTTTAGTACTTTTTACAGCCTGAAAGTATATCACTTTTAAGACAAAGTACAGTAAACATGATTCCTCGGGCTTGTATGGTTTTCACATAATCAACAGATGGGTTCCCCTGCTTTCTTCTTATGTGGAATCATCAATAATGCATGTCTACACCAAAAGCAAACATTAATTAGAGATGAAACATCACAGCAGTAAACCTACCAATATTATGTGAGTGGATACATGATGTTGCAGCTACAGCAAACTACCCCTTACAAGCCATAGCTCCATGGTTCATTTTCTCATGGAAACTTTTGGAAAAAAAACTTTTTTCAGAAATGCTACTGAAGAGCTATGGGAATTGTGAATTGAAATTAAGTTACAATTTCCTAGTTGCCACCACAAAGGTGGTGTAAAACTAAACTGCTCAAATCCAGCAATTGAAAGAGCAATTAATGTTGAATGAGGACATTAAACTGTGGTTGGTGAAAGGTTCCTAGGAGACTGATGACAGGTGCTTAATATGTGACTGACATGTACTGCTGTTCATGAAGTCAACAGCTATATTTAACCATTGTATGTTGGGAACAGTTTGATGGCATGTGCAACTGTACCAACAGATAAGTTTGGGAAGGTGGGTGTATTTTGGGGTGGGTGTTGTGATTTACCAAGTGCAGAGCATGTGTATTGGTATGTTACTGGTATTTGGGCAAATACCAAGTGCTTTTAGTTTTCTAGTATTTTATGACAGCCCATAATGTTGCTATGACTGTGACTGCATTGACACATACATTCAAACAGTAGAAGTATACCTTTGAACCCTAACAGTGATTACCCCCTTACCTCATCACTATTGAATGGAATGATACTACAGCAATGTAATGTTAAGCAAGAAGACAAGCATATACTAATTGCATTGTACATTAATTATGAAATGTTGGCAAGAAGACAGCATGTTACTCACCATGAATGAGTTAGGACTGGTTAGATCAACCATGGCTGGTGAATGCTGCGATTGGTAAAATGAAAAAAGCATGAAGCTACATAAAAGCAATTTAGCTACCATAACCCAATACACCTTGCTTCATGCAGGTTAGTTACAGCAATGAGAAGTACAGTATATGCTATTATGGCACTAGTATGAATGCCATGGAACAAAATCTAATTTGCAAGTCAGACAAGACAAAAAGCATTGGCTCCCCAAACTAAACAATAAATTATACCATCTTGTATTGCTGTACCTACAGACAACTTCACATGGATGATACAGACCATGCATCAGACAACACACAATACACAAGCAAGCATTAATAGTCCCTAAATCTTGTTGGCCATCCATGCCTGAAGCAATAAAAAACTGCAATTTTATGACAATATGTAGCCAATATGAATGCTGCATATATACTGATGCCATGAGCATTTTTTTTTTTTTTTTTTTTTTTTTTTGTGGATTTGTGCACATTATAAATTGCCATTATAATTATTACTATTGCTGTCAGGAACATATAAAGCCTCAGAGTCCAAAATCATAAAAACCAAAGCAAGGGAAAAAGCCTCTGCTTGAGGGAGAAATTGCAGTATAAATGATTATAAAAAGATAACTTGAACGATATTGACTTAAGCATAATTTGGATCTACTTTGTTCATAGAAGAAAAAGGGTTCAAAGACTCTTATGTATGCAGCGAACATGGAATGCAACTTTATGAAAAACCACGATATAATAAATATCCTTCACCAATCTCCAGTGGCAAATTAGGGGTTCCAAATTTTTAAAGTTTTATCTAAGGCCAGTGTCACCATATTGCCTGCTGTAACTATCAATGGTTTGTCTCTCTGAGGCTGTTGTAGTCATGTTACTAATAAGCAACATAAAAAATATGTAAGTTAAATGACTACCACTGCCATAACCTGATTTAATGAGCAAATGGTAAGTGGATATAAAGCCAGGTTGTTCACATCAAGAGCAACTTAAAATGCCAGTACTACCTGGCAAGCCCAAGCAGCAAGTCACTGGGAGCACTGATCCTATTCTACACATCACCTAGGGTGAAGATTGCTATACCACTCTATCCATACAAGTGACTGGGCAAAATGACTGGAAATTTACGCAAGAAGTGCTATGTGTATGTGGGTGACTATTACTTAAGAGATAACCTTTGGAAATTTGATTGGAGTGACAATTTTTAGACACATAAAATTACCTCTCTGCACACTGCAGTCCCTGCATCTTGCTGATAAAATAATAAGCAAATTCAGTTGAAACTGAATATAGTATCAAGAGTATGCAGCTGTCTGAGGACTTTATAGTTTGATTTCATGGCATTTCCAATAACTTTGACTTTCTTTTAAATTGCACATATCCAATCCACTAATTTTGACAAAAATCTGCTAGTGTTTCAGAACAATTGACTTTTCAACAGTGAACAGACATGCTGCCATAGACATAGAATCACCTGAACTGGCTAAAACAAGCAGCCATACTAGAAGCAATCCTGGTAAGACCTTCTACAAAAAACCTTTGGTTTATATGTAAAGGACTCCACTTAGCTGCTGCTAATATTGATTTGATCTGATGAAATTTCAATCTTTTACTGATTTTTGAAGATTTACAAAGCAAGTTTTTAAGAAAAGAAAAACACCAACATACAACTTAAGTCTTTGACCCCATGCACTCCTTGAGAAGACCTTCTTTACCACTTACATATTCCCTCCACCAATCCCATCCAGTAATGGCACCAAGATGGGGAGAGGGGCATTGGGCTCCCCAATGAGATCTCTCTCATCACTTCCTGATATGCTATAGTCTCCCAATAATTTCCTCTGCACCCCCACCTCCCTTTAGTCCCCCTCTCCCCTCAAAACAGTAGTGCCACTACTGGTCCCATCACCTGTTTGCTATCTTCATGGTTGTCACACAGTGTTAAAGTATTCCATCCGCTGTTGCTTTAACACACTCAACTCAGACTGCTGACCACTAACAAAAGGTAGCTTAGTCAATGCCACGCTAGAAGCAATGCAAAACTCCCATGTGGGATAAGCAAACTGAAAAACTGCATGTATTTTGAAAGGATAAAAGAATACACATATCAGATGTGGGTAATGAGAGGTATTGCAATAACACAACTGAGAAAATAATAAAACTATGTAAAATAAAATGGTAGTACCATACTTAAAACATTCATGTTTGACTGCAGTGGGGGTTTGACTGGGACATGAGAGCTCCCCCCTCCCTATAATCTTCACTGATGGCCTAGTGCTGTTACATTCTGGATTTTTTCCAGTGTACATTACTTCTCCCAAACTCTCAATGGCTTTTTGATACAATCAAGCCTACCTTTCATTGCATGTTGGCTGTAGCATTCAAGACAGACTCAAAATGTTTATCTAAAACAAAACTGGTATCTGCTCTAAAGAATGCAGTGAATCAGAGTTCAATGATCACATATTAGGTCTTCCCACTATGTTTGGAAACTTTCTTTATATCCATTGAGTGAAATTTCTTTTATTTCCTAACATTTCAATCAGACACCAAACTGAGATAATTGTTAACAACAGAGCCTGTCTATATTTGGTGATATTTTTGTCTTTTGATTGTATACATCTCTTGAAAGGACACTGCACCCCAAAGCATTTATACACCATCATGGTATCTTATAATAGCAGGTTATTGCATTTGTACACCATCAGGATCTCTTATAATAGCAGGTTATTTCTGCTTGACTCTTAAGTTTCATTCACTTTTCTCTTTATAAACAGGACTACTGAATACTGAGAGATTAGAATATAACTGGTAAAAGGTAGGTCAAGCTGTATCAGGCATGAAAAATGAAAAGCTTTTGGAATCAACATGCACACCACTATCAAGCACACAGTAATAAATAAATTGCCAGCCCCAACTCATGTAAAATGTGAAGGTACTTCATTCACCCTTGAGAAGGTATGAGATTCACATGATAATAACATAAAGCATTCATATGACATATGTCATACCAATGAATACAGGGGTATTGTCTGTACTTGGGCAGTCCGACTCCAATCCGCGGGTGTATCCATAGGTTTAACAGGGACATAATTTATATCCTGCACAGGGGGAGGCTTGCAGTACAGAGAGACAATGAAAGGACAGCATTAGTTATGTAATTATTATGTACAGGGATATCACATTGTAAACAAATCTACCAACATCAAATAAAGTCTTGTTTTTCAAACATTTTTCCAATAGACTGAAAGGTAAAGCAGCAAAACGTAAGTTCATAAGTTCATTCTACTATACTGAGTGGTAGTAAAACCACTGACAATAAAGGTGAAATATTTCTTTTTGTAGCACATACTTCCCTATTTGCTATAAAGCTGTGTTCTTCAAAACAATAAGTTAGGCCCTTAAAGATGACGTTAAATGAATGCCACACTTCCTTCTTTTGTAGCAGCTGGTGTACAATGACACCCTCTCAACAAAAACATCAAACTGCAGACAAAACCTATTCCTCTCTAAGACAATGGTAAACAATGTCAAAGCCATTTGTTTCATGTCAATAAGTAAAGAAAACTAAATTCATGACAGGGTGCAAAAATTATTCTACTATAAACCCAGCACTACAACAATGACTAGCAAAGCCATGACATTAACTCAGAGGCAGCCATTTATCATGAAGGTCCAATGAGCAGATTTGCCAGAGCCAGTTCATCGTTGATTGTTATTTCACTGTATCTATTCCTAAAATGGACAGGATTGCAAAATATGGGATATATTACTCAATACTATTGAAAGAGCATAAAAGCAATAATAACACATACCATTGACACAAGATTATCACACATCACCAAATAATCAATATTACCAGATACCAACTAAGTTCATTTCTTTTTCATAAAACAAATAGGCAACATTCAACCCTTCCTAAGTCAGAGTTTGTCATTTATGGTAACATGCCAGTTGCCAATCACAACTTACTCACATAACTATAACTCCATTGTCTAGCAAACATGAACATACCTTAAATTTTGCAAGCAACAACAATATGAATTAAAAGGATAATTACTGATGAAACACCAAAACAAGAATGTCTCACAAGTGTACTACAGGTAGTTGGTGTAGGTTGCATGCAAGATACAGAAAGACCTGTCATATAATTTATGTACATCTATCAAGGGGTACCAACTCACAGACAATCAGGGTCATTTGAACTAAGGAAGTAGGAGGTTACCCATAAAAAACTAAACCTATTTTTTAAGAACAAAGCACCATCTCTAAGCATGCACATTAATAGCAAGGCCACACAGTCTTGTCAACAACATGGTAAAACTCTCTTTAAATTAGTATCCTTCATGTCATTAAACCCCAAATCAAAACTCACTCCAAAATACAACAAATAGCAGGTATGATTGCAGAGATTTGAAAGTAAAAGTGGGGTTGCCACTGAAAGCAAATCTTGCATTTAACTTCCAGACTAGGAAAGAGAAATCCTTTGAACTTCTGACATCTTATTCTCAGTCGCCCCACTCACAAATTTACCTCATGCCATCAACAAACCAGGGTCTAACAGCTCAGCATTACTGGTTCAAAAAGAAATAACAATTAACGCAGGTCAAGATAAACATTATGAATATCCAGGACAGACTATCATCATCCCAAAATGTATTTAGAGTAGCATCCCCAAAGTTTAGATCATCCTTGGATTGACATTAAGGAGGGCAAATTGAAGCCATACCTGTACCTATTTAAGCAACTCTGATAGGTAAATGACCTGCAGATCAGAAATATGTAGTGTGTACTTAACATTGCAAAGCAGAGTGGTTTAAAATAGGGACAGCACATGCAGGCTCTACACTACAAAAGGCAATGAATTAGACTCTTTGCAATGAGTTGACATGCTACTGGTGTGTCTTTTACAGTAAAGGATGAGCCCTTTGATAATACCACTACTTTGTTAGAGGTGATAAAAACAGTTGTTGTGATTTCAAAGAAGGGCAAGCTGGCTCTTTAATAATGACACATGCTGATAATTGTCACAACCTTCACATTTCAAGCCCTAAAATACCCCGATATAGATGAATATTTGTTTCAAATAAATGTACACATCGGGAGAAGCAATTGATAGATTCTTGTTTCTCTTTGATGTGGGGAATACATTAATCTCAAACAAAACTTTGTAGCCTTACCATTTAGAGCGATAACATTTATCTTTCTCAAGAGTGAAGACCATCTTCAAGATTACAAATACCAATGACACCATAACTATACCACTCATTCTTGTAACTGTCACTTTTGTTTCATCAAAAATTTCTGAATGTATCAGTAGCAGAATTTTAAGACTTATGACCAGAACTTTGCTGAATCCCACTACCACAAATACTTCCACACATGCGCACAAGGGTAACAACAAAGACCTACCATGAAGACACTAAATGCCTGTGTAGGGTGCATTGAAAACTGAGATAGAAGAACAGGAAAGAAGTAACCACAAATAGACATTAACAAGATAGTTTTTCTGCCTTCAGAGGAGCAAATTGAATTGTTATTGCAACTAGTTTTAGACTAGGCTATTAAATCTGCTGAACTGATACTATGAGAGTTGTGAAGAAATTGCATGACAAATAGCTACAAAATGTAAATGAAACAGAAGCATTCATGCATCAGGACTAGGTAGAATGCTGCATACTGATAATATCTGACAAAAATGCCTTCTACAGAGCTCATTTCTTCAATTTGGACAAAACTTGTGTTACAGAGGTTGCAAAGTGAAACCCCTCTTCCCAAGCCATATAGCTGCTATACCTTGTTCCAGTGCTGGTATGAAAAAGAGTGTAACTTCTACATTTCCCAGTTGAAGATGACACATACTTATATGTAATATCATATAGGTACCACTGAAAATACTTCCTTTTAAAAATTTTTCAACTAAATGTAGCATCAATGTTTACTTCTAAAACAATCTTTGGCAAAAATTAACAAGTACAGTCATGGGCAGTCAGTTTCAGTCAGTTTACTCTTTTCAAAATAAGAAAACCCAAAGTCTCAAGTGATTCCTTGCCTCTAAAAATATTTCAGTATTCTGACTTAAAAATTAACAAACTCTGATCACGAACTGCTCAATAAGAAAAGTCCTACACGCTACAGGAAGCTACATTACACTACAGGCAAAACCCCTCAGCTACCCCAAAGGGAATAGCAACTTTAAAATGACACAAGACATGCCAATATCTCATAAGACCATTAAGGAGAGCAAGAACTGACTTGTGTGACTTTAACAGAGTACGAGGAGTATTTTTCACATCATTTGCAATATAAATGTGAGAATTTTAAAGTTAATGCAGAAATGAATTTACGTCCAAGTTGCCTTAAAACTGGTTTAAATGATAGTTTTCTTAGGGAACTCACACATACTCGTTCCTGCGGAGCCACACGGCAGCCGATGTCATCAAGAATCAATGAATATGCGTATTCACGTCACACACCCATTTCCGAAGTTTATCAATGTTTAATAAGCCTTCCGAGGCCTGCCCCATTGTGTCCACACTACAGTCACACAATTGCAGGTCTAGCCCTGAACAGGTCTCCAACAAAGACCGCTATTCAAAGAGGGTAACGTCCTAACTAAAGCCCACGCACAATACTTCAATAAGTTATTCGCCATTCAGCCTCACGAACCTGCGCTAATCCTATACAGCCAATTATACCTGGACTTGGGTTTTACCGATGACTTAAATATGTTGATCAACTATCCAAAACACATAATATGAAGCTTCAGCTCATATATGTAGCCTACAATACGTTAGGGAAGCGAGGCCACACATATCACAGAGTTTTTGTAAAAAGCCTTGTAAGCAAATATCCTTAACAGAAACCTTGCAAAATTGTAATGAACCACATAGTTACCAACCCTGCCCGTGTCATTTAAAGGGTTTGGGTTTAGTTAGTCTGTTTGGGTTTTATTTTCGATACTTCGTCGATAGTTCACTAGGCAGTGTGTACACAGTACTGCACGGCACGAACGGTTCGGGGCATATGAGTACTATGCGGTGCTTCATGTACAGTTTGGCATCGGAACTCCCTGTAAATTGTAATGTGCTGAATGTTAAGAGTACTGGTAAAAGTCATAACAATACAGTTCGTCTCTAATCTTGTCATGATATTTTTACCGAATTCAGCATAGAGTGAGAGAATTTGTTGAGAGAATATTATGTCTATTTTTGGAAAGCTGCATGCCCGACGTGTAGTCTACACTGAGTTATTCGTGGGAGGGATATGCTACGCAGTTTCAATAGATTTGCACATGCTAGCGCTGGTCACGGCCCCTTGGCATCCTGTATATATAGTATCAATTTCTTCACGTAAACGTTTAACACACTACTGTAGTAGTCATGACTCTACAGACGGAAAATTTGTTCGTTTGTCAATTATTTTTTAATGCGTCGATATAACGATGTAACTCAAAAGAGATGCACATGTAACACTGACAATATGGATGATTAACTTATCTCCTGGATTAGGTCTTGACGGATTTGGACCAAGGGGTACCTTTCCCTTGCAAACTGTCACCTGTGGACTAGAAACCTTTGGAAAGACCAATCGAAAATAACATGTTGCTTTCTTCACTGTTTTTCTTGTTCACCTTCTTACATGTTTATCAATGTTTTTAAGGTTTTATTACTAAACCATTTTCATTTGTAGTTTTCAAAGATTGTCTCAGTCATGCCCATCTATACATTTTTTCCTCATTTATAATGGCCGAGGAGGCCACGGAAAATGCAGGCGTATACAAGTATGTACTTAGAGCTCATACTAAAAAAGCATGGTGCTACAACGCAGGTTTGTAGCCGGTGACCCGCTAAGTTTCTGTCTTTTTTCTTCAGTTTGTTTTTATTTGTATCTTACAGATGCTACAGTGGTACTGTAATAACTAGTACTAATAATTACCAATACAATGTGCAATTAGGGCTAAATATCCTTATTTGTTCAAAGTGCGTTGCTGATGTGAGCTTTGGTCATGAAATGATATTTCCCGCGAAGGACTTCCTAGAAATCGCGGTCCTCGAATATCGTGCCGCAAGAACACCTGGGAGTGCAAATGTTGCGGCGTGTCCCTAGAAATTTTCCTAATAAGCAAACGATCATGTCATTATCAGATAACTTTGCTGAGGTGGGCTCTCTGGTGGGTGGCGACATTTCATGCTCGGGAGGCTTGGGCTGCAAAATTCTTTGAGGCAATGGTACTTTTAAATTTGCGAGAGGGCGAAATTTTTCTGGGGGGGGGTCACCTTGCCTCCTAGCTCCCTTCTCTACTTCATATGCCAATGCTTCCCCAGTAGCCTGTGCAAAATTTTTATAGCCTATTTGTAACTGCAAACGTAAGCAGTTTAGTTTACAGCAGGTTTTGCGTAAAACAACGGTAGTTGCTTCAAGCTAAAGAAAGCCCATGTGCCATTTTCCCTCCCTCCCATCTCCGATCCACCACTGATCAGGCCCGTAGCCATGCAGAAGAAATGCTAAAATCAGGGGAGACGTTATTCAGGCGGGGCAAACATTTTCCGGGGGGTTGGTGTGTAAAAAAGTGTGCTAGGGTAATGGATTTGCAAGATTTTCTCAGCCTACCCCCCTTAAAAATGGTCTATAGTCTTGCCACTGATGACCGGCCGAAAATAAAACTTACTGAATCATAGTTTATCTGCATCTTCTGCCTGCCACTTTCTAAACTTCAACTGGTGCCATGCATGGCACATCATGGAACCAATTGGTAAAAGATTAGCTACGCCTACTGTACATAGTCATAACAAATTCCCAAAATTATTAGTTCAATTCCCAGGCCATGTGCCATATTCCAAAGATCTCCAGAGAAGTCCGTAGCAACCCTTGTAACGAGACATTGCGATATGATTACACTGTTTCCTTCCGGGTAGGCCTAGGCCTATTTAGATCAACACTGAATGTGCATATAGCCTAACGGTACGTTCGAACTGCGTCATAACGGATCATGCAGCCTTGACAAAAATATGGGACACATGGATTTATCGGAAAGAACACATTCTATAAAAAGCACACCTATTGCCATGTGTCTATTGTTTAAAACTAAAATTTCACGTTAACAAATTCTGAAAGGGTGCCTAATGTGCCACTTTTGGGCGCAAATTGGTTTTATCAAGATGGCGACCACTGCCTCCTGTAGTTGTTAAGTGTGCCATGTAAAATGCAGCCTGCGTGGCAGCTGGGTGTCCATCGCTACATTTGCGCATTCCATTAGTTTTGAAACAACGACAGAAAGAGATCGCTATGACGCCGCGGGTTGAGACTGGAAAGTTTTCAAAGAGCCCAAGGTAGCCAAAATAAAACTGTGAACTAGTAAAACAGAGAATATGTTTAAAGCTGGGCTTCATCGGGTTGGTAAAAAGTACCGTGGTTCTGATCGAAGCAGTAATCTTTTCAGAACTATTGGGCCATTTTGAAATAGAAACAAAGCGGAGGGTACGTGGGAATTCATGCATGCACAATTTTTTTTTTCTTCTCCCACCTCACATCATTCATTAAAGGAATACCCTAGGAAGTTTTCTCCACCTTTGCTCCTACGATTCCAGCATTCTCTGCAGATCGAAGGGATTTAGTAACTGATACTTTACAGGCATACTTATAACTTTATGTTTTTAAAGGCTTTGGCTAATCCCACCAGTTATGCGATATTGCATTTAGCGGTACCAGCCGTTGACTAGAAGCTGCGGTCACTCCCACCCCACTCACCCCCTCGAGTTTGGGAAAATCTTTTTCTCAGACAGCCTTTGGGAAAAAAAAACTTGGGCAGTTTCCTCAGGAAAGGAAGCTTTTTCTTGCACAAAACCAAACAGCTAAGCCCCCAGTCAAAAAAGGAACTTCACAGGGAAACAAATATGCCTATTTGAAAACAGCACGAAAAGGTCAAGATGCATGTTAGTAGTAACAGAAGGAAGAACCTTCGCTTGCAGTGAGAAATAGACTAATATAGTTGCTTTGGACTTAAAAGTCTCCGATTAAGTTTTATGACAAAAGTTTATTTTAAATCGGTATTTTTAAAAGTCATGAGTCCTCTCCCGAAGTTAAATCTGAATAGGCGAGTTCACCAAGAACCGCAGGGACAATTTTGAGTAGGGTGGCTAATCATTGATGTGGCCCAGCATTCAAGAAAGTAAAAACCCCGGTTCCCAGTTTAAGGCGACTCCAAATGCCCTAGACTGAAAGGCGCGTTGGCTAAAGCCCAGTAGCCCCTCGTCTCCACGGTTCCTGTGGTTCACAGGCAAAAGATTCAGTGACCAGCCTGCAGTAACACTGACAACATTTCCCTTCCGAGAGACGCGTTTCTATTTTGAGAATATAGCATCGCAAACCGGGTTGCAAAATCAACTTAGATATTTACAACAGTTATCTAGAATTATATCCGAGGCCCGATTGTTGAAAAACATAATACCCGATAGGAGGGCTACGGTTCTCATTTCATTCAGTGTATTGCAATTATGCAATTATTATACTTGGATCGGATCGGACGGCCGTGCAGACATGCATGTGTACTGTGCATCATGCACATTGTGCACTTTAAGTACCATACACATATTCTGTAAAATACAGTTGAAATACATAGAGTAGTAACATGTCACATCAATGGGCATGTCAAACATATTTAATTAGGATTACATTCTTGCATAGTGACATACATCATTGCCAATCTGTATCGTACTAATACAGAACTGTAAAATATGAAAAAATGGACGATAATCCACTGATTTGACTGTTTATTAAAATGTTAAATGTGCATTCCTATTCACATTTAAAATCATTCTTTATATTCGTTTTGTTTTGCTTCAGATCAGAAAGATCTTATCGACTTATACAGGGTAATAATTTTTACATTTACATCACTGCCACCTTGTGTACATGCATTTCGTTACTCGTCGTCTAGCGTACAACTCAAGTAAAAGTGCATTGGAAGTTCATAATGATAGTGCACAGCAGTATAATACTGTACAATACAGCGGAATACTACCGTACGTGTACACCGCATACATAACGCTAGGGCCTATCGCTCATATCGACTAATGCTTATATTAATGTAGGTTGGTCATGGTCTTAGAAACACAATTGGCACATGCCTTTTTTGATGCTTTACGATGTTGTGACTTGGAAATGTGTGAACTATTAAAGGATAGATATAAAGTGGGCACTGAGATTACAAATGTAGCTGTTTTTATATAGGCCTATAACTTGTTTTTCAAAATTTATTTGAAGGCTGAGGGTACTTGCTGAGTGGGCTCTAATATTGTCACTGAGTACGGTGGTTGCCCAAGTGATTTTTAACCTGCTAGATATTGTCGGGCGGGGGTTTTGTCGAACTCGGTGCTAATTAACATTGCAAAACATATCTAGAAGAGGCAAAATTCTTGAAAGAAATCAAGTAAGCCGACGAGGAAGCTGTGCATAATTCGGGAAGTGCTCGGCAGTGCCGAGAAGGCCAAGAAGGATAATGAGTCAAGCTCCAGTGAACACGCAAATCTCTCGCCATGCGGATCCGCAGCAACGAATATGTGTGAGTTCCCTTAAAATCCTTTTGGATGGATGCTGGTGGGCGAAAACCAAATGTTATCCCCAAGAAGGTCCTGCTCCCTAAAGAAGCTACTCCCCCAAGGGGGACACTATGACATGAAATGGCCTCTAAGCCATCAAGCTCTTATATCACACGTAAGCCTGTTCTAGACTGAATGAAACAAACAGTGCCTTGGGGTTAGTGACAGAAATAACGTTCACAGCTTCAACGGAGTGCTGGGCCCAAGTGGTCTTTTTTCTGTTGAAGTTCCTTCACCTGGCTGCCAAAGGACAGAAACCTAACTTTATCCCTAGGCAATCCTGCTCCTCAAGGAGTCATGTCCTCTGATGGGACTTAACACACATTAAACCCAAGCAGCACTAAGTAAATACTTGGTGAGCCATCAGAATGTAAACATTTCCAAAATGTTGCTGCATTGAGATTCAGAACACACTACCTCCTTTTTAAGCTCTCCCTTCATAAAGAGTAGTCCATTTCTGACAGGGATGAAACCATTTTCAACCAATACTTGTCAACTTCAACTATAAACAAACTGAGTATGAACATCAAAACACTACAAGAACCCCCCCCCCCAACACAATATGATAAATTTATATATAACAAATATAAAAAGTGCCTATCATTGACTTCTATCATATTCACCAGCTAAGCAATATAAACACACACACATGCACCTGCCAGCATGATTGCACAGATTCCCTGGCCTTTGGCAAGAAATCAGTAAGACATTGAACAAATTTCATAGTCAGTTAAGGCCTTTCACAATGAGGCATTACCGACATTTTACAGTCGGTTACCACTCTACTGCAATAATAAGTTGACCACATTTTACAGTCATTTCCCTGCAGCCCAATGAAACAAGGATGGAATGTTGGAAAGAGCCTTGCTGGTTTAAGAAAACAACAAAGTACAAACTTATGTTGCTGTCCAAGACAGAAAGAAAGCTCAGATTACTTGTACTTAGACTATTTTAAGAACAATACATTTCAAGATTTTGAAACCAATGGAACATGCCGTGAAGATGGGAATTGGAAAAAGATTCATTTTTCAACCTCTGTCACAGAAATGTTTTAAATTTGACACTTTGGCTCCCCTTGCACAATCACTGCTGAGGTTATTGAACATCATTAGTGGTGTAAATCTTTATGATTTGATGTGGGTAAGAACCTTACCTGAGTAGGCTGCAATGGTTGCATCAGAGGTTGCTGTGGAGTTGTTGGTTGCAATATACCACCACCAGTGGGATTGGCGCCCATCAGCTGTGGTTGAAGGGGCGGAGCTTGAGACAGGAGGGAAACGTTGCTTGTCATGGAGGTGACTGACACCGTCTGACTTTGTTGTGTAACTGTAGTGCTGAAGGAATTACTCTGGAAATCTCCAAAGGCACTATCAGCAGTGCTAGGGAATAATGAAATTGGACAAGAACTTGAAAAATCTACTGGGAAACACTGTAAAATGTCAAAACAAGACAAAAACACATAATACATACCCTCCAAGATATTTGATGAATCTTAATCTAACAAACTAAAATATTATGTCATGAATGAATGACATTTTACTTTCCTACTGGTTGCAATCATCTTAAACAGTGTTCCTACTGGTTAGAAGAAAGAACCAAAGTAAGCATTTGTAGCATTGTGGCTTGACAGGGCCAAAGTGGGATGTTTGTCAATAATCGAGGAATAAATATCAAATATCCTGCAAAAATGTGTTCCTCTAGTGATAATTCTTTACACCTGTATATAAATGTGAAAATTTTTAACTTTAAAATAGAAGGGATTTTAGTCTTGAATTTCAAGATACAATAACACAAGAAAGCTGCACTTCTCTGTGCACATGTTGCATATTGCAAAAGCACACCTCACTCCAAAATGAAAGGTCCATCATTTGCAGACCAAAAAGTAATAGGTGACAACTGCAAAAGTCCCTCATTATTCAAAGTGCAACATTCATACTAGCTGCACTGTGAAGATTTTCCCCTGCATTGCTTTTTTCCTTTCAGAGTTTCTAGACACTTAGTGGTAAGTTAAGGTTACAACATGTGCACACACTCAACCTAAACTAAGTACAAACATTCAAGTTTCGGCTAATGGAAAGCTGTCTTCAGGGTGAGAGTTCTGCATACAGCTGTGGTTGGATTAGTTTACAGTACTGCATTCTATCGTTCATGCACAAACCACTTATTAGTGGTTATAAAGTGGAAATATTATTGTATTTCTGTAACCTTTGATGCTTGTGTTCTTTAACTACGGAGAGTAAACATAGCACCTGCGGAAACTAGGTGTGCACACTGCTTACTTGTGAATGCTGTTTAAAAACTACTTATAATACTAGTTTACCTCATTTAGTTGATCATTTGCAATAATTATCTTGACCTATTACTACTGCCACATAACCCCACTTTACCCTTTTTCTGGTGCAGTCGGAGAATTTTCTAGTGCTTTCATGCCAGAGTGCCAGTCTAAGTTTGAGCCATACCAGTGTTGGGATTTTCCGTACAAAAGAGCCATGTATCCCTGAAACCCACCAGCCTTGCTAATTATGCATCCTGCATCATTTTTTTTAATGTATTTCATCTGAGTCTCAGGTTATTGCCAGCCATGCCAAGTATGTCACAGTTTATCTGCAGCTGAGCTAATGTAGGTGTATATCAAAAGTGAACAGGGCTGCAGTAAATGGTGCATGAAACTTCATAGTGCAGCATGTTTCTCTTAGTGATGAGAGAGTAGTTTTCACATCAGTGAAGAAGGGTTCAGTGCAAGTGGTGATCGTAAAAGGACACTCAAAATGATGTATGTGTTCTTTTCATGTTTTGTTTGAGCAGAACAAGCTGTATTTAACTGTAACACCAAGACAGGACAAAACAATGATCATAAATACTGCATAAGCTGACCAGATGTAATTATGTTCACAACTATAATGACACACAATATTGTAATGAAAAGGTGCTACAGTTATAAGGCCCAGTATAATGAAAGACCTATGGTGATGTAACCTTGATAATTCTATCCTAGCACCACATACATCCACCTTATTATTTTAGTCTTTACAGAGACTTCTCTGATGGATGCTACACTGATGTCTCCAGAATTATTAGTTGCTGATGGTGTCATTTGCAGTATTCCATTTCATTCTTCCCCATGCCACACTCACGTAAAAGTTTTGCACAATTTACTTCCACACATGTAATGTGTAAATGTTACACAGTAGGCTGTTCAAATTCTTACCCTGAATTTTGGCTGTTTACTTGGTTACTAGATTGAAAGTTTGCAAAGTCTGCTACTACTGGGGCAGGGGTTACCACAGGTGGGGCTTGTGATGGGGCCTCTGTGCCAGCTCTTGGATTGAAATCATCGACACTATTATTTGCTGCTGGGGAAGAGAAGTCTGCAAATCCGGCTCCAGGAATGCTGATGAGATCACCTCCAGATGACTGAATGAGAATTTAAAACATATTTATTACAGCACATATTCATTCCAGACAATGCACACACTTATCACAAGATTGGTAGATCACAATTTCCCAGTCATGGTAATAATTCCTTATTTTTAAAATGTTGCCAATTCTACTGCAAAGGCAAAGCTCTAATGAACCAAACTTTTAGACTTACGGCCTTGTTATTTAAGTTTTAAAGTCACTGCATAAACCCCTGCAACCTTCTCGAAATTTCTGACAAACAAAAAAGTACCATTTTGTTCAAACTTCTTGCCATTGTAAATGAATTGCACTAAACACCTACATCCTGTACTGGCAATTGAAAGGTTTAAATAATGGGAGAAGGGCGACATCATATTAACAGCAGGAATGGGGGAAAAGTTCATGGTATCACAAAGATCTTGCTAGCGTATAATCCAAAAATATTAAGCTTCAAAGCTTCTATGATCAACATTTGAATCAGGCATGATGGTAGCAGGTCCCTTTACTTCCATGACATAGAGACCGCTTTGTCTCTTCAACAAGCCGAACAAAATACTCATGTACAAAGTCACACATGCAAACCTAATTAATTGGTTTAGACCTTGTCATGGTATCATAACACCTCCTCCCATACCTCCCAGCCCTCAAAAGAGGTGCAACCATTAATACTTTCTAAGAAACTGATTGCCGGCACTTCATGACAATAAATTCTATGTTTTTTGTTTTTTTTTTTTTGTTTTTTTGTTTTTTTTGTTTGTAACCTCTTTACAAAAATCCACCATTATATATGTACTTGGCTGATAATAAAACTCCATGAAAAAACTGTGCTCTGGTTTAAAAGACATCAGTTTTTTACAAAATTTCATGACTTTCCCTGAAGGCAGAAAGGGTACTTTATGTCCACTTTTGATGCTGACCAGTGTTAAACCCCATTTACACCTCACAGTGAAAGAAAGAGTTGCAAAAACAGGATAAAAGTATGATCAAAATTTGCAATTAAATAGTAGAAAAAAGGAAGTCTAAAGACCACAAGGAGGACATAAGTAGGATTTTTGCAGGCATAATTCATTCTCATTCTCCAACATTGCCAGCATCAGTATTACTCTCATACACATACATCCCATTAGTTTAAGATGTCATTTCACACTTTAAGTAAAAAAAGTATAGCAAAGTAGCAAAAATGTATGATAAATAAGGATTTTCAAAAAAAAAGAAAAATAGGGAGAGAAGGAAAAGGCTAAAAATGTACAAGAAAGTATTTTAAGTTTAAGTCACATGAAATCCTGCAATATGTTACACTACAAGGCACGTTATTACAACAAACAGAAAAATTTTGACAGTTAATTTAAGGATAGTAAATTTATGAGACTTACAGGTTTATTGCCATTTGTATCTACAGAGTAAGTTGCTGCAGCTCCTAAATCAACTTTCTTTGATGATCGTACTGTCTTCTTAGTTCTACGTTCCGTTTTAGTGGTGGATGTGATGGTCTCCTCGTCCTCTTCATCTTTAAACTCTATTTTAGACTTTGACTTAGACTGGTAGTAGTCATCATCATCATCATCTCTGAAAACATCAATAGTAACAAAATTTTAACTTGGAAACATTTTAATAAATGAACACACTTTCTATCCCAGATAAATATAAATTTACTGACATGTGAAATACAGAGCGAACACTTTAAACTCCAGAGCACGCACAGTTACAGGTCATTCATACAAGAAATAAGAAAATTCATAGAGTCCCTCCTGCATCTACATCATCTAAACTAGATACCAACTTTTCTTAACTTGATAAAACCACAGTGGATCAATGGATGAGATATCTACAAGCCTGGGTATTAGAGCCTTCAGAAGTCATAACTGATTGATAGAAACATTATATCCATGTTACAAAGCCTTGAATCATATTTACACAATTCTGTTGGAGTACAACCATATTCCACTCATTTTTAACAGTTTACTGCAGAACGTTGCTCCCTGAAGTTATGGACGAAATGAAATTCAACTTCACTTAAAAGGAAATGCATGCTACTGTTAGTTAAAAAAAAATGTTAGAATGGCATTTGAGAACTAATAATCATTTGCTCAAAATTAGGGTGAGGGAGCTGCCTTAGCTGAAAATATTTTTCATTCTGAAGAGTGGCTGTAGCAAGCTTTTATTATCAGTCAAAGTAGATGATAAAATATTTAACATAAAATGACAGAGATTCTTTTAATAAAGGAGACAGCAAGTAACCCAGGGGAACTCTGTTCAATCAATACCATGGACTCATTAGCAGCTAAATGAAATATTGATGTCACCTAAAGGATATTATAACAATTAACATAACAGTACCGACTATTTTTGTTGTGTAAATAACTGCATTTTACAGATAAAAGAAACAAAATTCAGTGCATAAAGAAATGGTAGACTCTTGTCTATTTCCTGAGGCATGGTGGACTTTTGGCTGTGGCAAAATTCTCTCTCAATTTCCTCTTCACACCCTGGGCCTAAGCAGGTAGCTTGTCACTGGGTCCAAAGATTAACTGCTTTCTGGAAGGACTGACCCGATGAATGGTTATTTTTTAACCAAGGGTAATATTTGTAAAGTACTTTGAGACATACTGCTAATATAAAGCACTACATAAATTTCAAACACTATTTACTACTATTTCTTGTTAAAAAATATTTTGAAGGATACGTGTGAAAGGTACAAAAGGAGTTAGCACACATTATGCAAAACATGCTTTGCTTTGAATTTTAGTATTTGCTTTTGGAGTATTAGATGGATGCACTTTGGCAACAACTGTTCACACACTATTTACCTATAGCCATGTAAAAATATTACTATATGACCAGGGTCCTATTCCACAAACAGTTTGATTCACCATGCAATATCCATCAAACTGAAGATGAAGCTTATTTTCTTTGTGGATCGATGTGCAGATTACCAATGCATGTTAAACCAATCGAACAAAATGCAATCACAAGAGACTTTATGTTCCTATCAAGCATGGAACCACTAAAATGTTTTTGCAATACATGCTTCTCCTCATCCATAGTAAGTTTTATCACAGTGAGTACACCATATTGATTTCTTTTTCCTTCTTTAGTCCTCATTGACACTCACAAAGTAGTACGGAATATCACACACAGAGCTTCAAAGTTTAACATTTGTCCTAACCAATTTCACTAGGTTGTCAATATAGAAGACACCACCATCAAGTATTAGTGGGCATGATCAATACTGATAGTGTGTTGGAAACATAGTGACTCAGGTGAGGTCTGATGCTAAATTCTTGGCAAGGTCATGCAGTTATTTGGGGTTTTTCACTCAAAAGCAGTCTCCACTTTTCACAATTGAACTTATACTTTAAGGAAAACAAGAGCCCAATGGGTACTGTGGTTCCTTGCTGAATGTAATGCAACTGAGCCAACTACTGAATGAACCAGTATTTCTGTTGATGCACAACATCTGCTCTGTGAACAATGCACATCTTGTGTTTACAAACACATTCAAGCATAAATAAATTGCTCTGAAGAAATACTGTATAGGCTAGGCACTTCAAGGGATATCCCACACAGAATGTATACAGTTAGAATTTGTTTTACTCAATTAAGCAATCACAATTCATGCACGCTCAAGGGTATCTGATCCAAATGATCGGTAACTTAGTTCTCTTTATAAAACTAATAAACCATGGTAGCATTTAATTAAATCAATTCCAATTTCCAATTCCTGCATGCTCACATGGACAAAGTCTATCAAATAACAATCTAGTGAACTCCCAGGTAAGTCTTCTACTTTTTGGGCAGAGAATCTTCTGCAATATTAAAAAGTGGTCTTTGATGCAGGTTTTCAGAATGGAAGAATTATTGATAAAAATCGTAAAACTATAATTTCACCTAAAATTCAGATACTTGGCATCTCAGAAAGATGTCCCATTTCTTTCAGTCATTGGGTGAATGTGATCTTAATGTGCTGGAATAATATACTTTTGTGCTTTTATATGACTTATCCACACACTAAGTATGAAATCTATCCAAGCTTCCTACCTTGCGATGTAGTGCTAACAACAAGGTCATCAGTGTTTGACCCTTGCTGACCCTAGATGACCTGTGATCTCCACCACAAACTGTATAGCACAGCTTCTCAATATGGTGGATCTATATACCTAGTATGAAATCTATCCAAGATTCTTACCTTGAGATATTGTGTTAACAAGGTTTTCAGTATTTGACTCTCAGTGACCTCAGATGACCTCTGACCTCCACCAAAAACAATAGGATTCATCTTTTCACCATAACCCATCTACATATCAAGTATGAAATCTATCCAAGCTTCCTACCTTAAGATAGTGTGTTAACAACAAGTTTTCAATTTTTGAGCCCTGGCGGCCCCAAATGACCTTTGACCTCCACCAAAAGGAATACCATTCATCTTTTCACCATAACGCATCCACACACGAAATATGAAATCTATCCAAGCTTCCTAACTTGAGATATCACGTTAGTAAGGTTTTCAGTGTTTGACCCCTGGTGACCCCAGATGACCTTTGACCTCCCCCAAAACAAGGGCACACCTTCTCACTATGACGCATCCATATACCAAGTTTAAGTTTAGTACATCTTTCCCTTGTTGAGTTACAGTGTACCAAAGCAAGCGTCACAGACACACAGACACACACATACATACACCTACACATACACACACACACGCCAACTTGACTACATAGGTTCCTTTGCTAAAAGCAAGGAACCAATAAAATCAACTTCTGACAAAAAGTAAAATGCTTTACTGCATATTGAACGAAGTTCTTCGAGTGAAGAATTTACCATCTACCTGAATACATAAAATAGTAACAATATTTCCAACAGTCCTCTCTTCCATTAGTCTATCTGAACCATTAGTTCAATTTTGAAAAATCAGAGTTGACTTTGACTTATAAATAATTACTTTTTAACTTTCCTGATCATAACTTGCTACGAAACAACTAGCTAATAGTCTACAACCCAAACCCCCCTTTACAAAACAGTACCCTTTACTGCAGAGGTTTTCAAGTGTTTTCAGCAGTGGGCTGCATTCCCTTGAGTTCATGCTTTATTATTTTTGTAGTAGCCAGCAGGAGCAACTCAAGTGTTTGAAGAAACTAACCTATTTTTGAGGGCGAAGCCTTTCCATAAGAGTTCTAAAGTGCCTCAAAAGCAGAAGTGACCATTCTTAGAATTATTTGGATCTGTGTTTTCTCAATGGGGGCTATGCTGCAGAGGATCACAACAGACCTCAGCCACATCAAGGTTGAGGCTGAGGTGAAAAAATTTGACATTTAAGACAGCCTATGAAACAGGAAAATGCATTCTACAAAGCAAATTTCCCAACAAGGTTCCTTGTCTCCCAGGCTGGTGTCACCATCGAGAGGAGAAAATCTGGCATTTTGACTGCCCCAGACTGTAAGAAATTGCACTCTAAAGCACAGATTTGTTATTAGACCAGTGTATCTACCATACACAGGTCACCAGTACAGGAGAAAAATTGGCACCCTAAATGTTCTAGACTGGAGCAAATCCCACTTTAAAGCCTTTAAACTTTTAACCAGACTTTGTGTGTGCCAGGAGTGACTCATCAGTTGGCCTATGGGAGAAAGTGTGGCATCCAAATGCTTCAGGTTGCACCTAGAAAATTGCATGTAAAAATGGTGTCTCCTCAAATCTTCTGCGGGAGGCATTGAAGACGTCGCAGGCTGCAAGTGGCCCACAGGCCGCCACATGAAAACCTAGGTTCGACTGTTTGAAATACTGCACTATTCTTTCAATGACAAATTTATGAAGCATCACACATATTTTAATTATATCAGTTGGACGATCCCCTAAGACAAATACACGAAGAAGACCCTTAAACCACAAAATTATCTCTCCTAAAAAGTTTCACTACCACCATCTTGTTGTAACCAGCATAAATTATGTCACTTGGTTCATCAGACACTCATTTTAAGGCATTTGTAAGCTCTGTACTCTGACATGGAAATACTAGGCTGGTATATGAAAACGATCACACAAACTTAACCATTGCTGAGATATTGCCATTTTCCTTTTTTTGGGGTAGTTCTAAATTAGGTCCTATTAAAATGAATGATCTAAACACCAAACATAATGTAGACCTCACAATGGTTCAACTATGAACTAAATTCAAATTCAGTTATACCAAAATTTTTGCAACTTAATGTGTACAATCAAAGACCACACACACTCACAGACACATTATCCTCATGACTGAATAGTTTATCTCAAACACTAACACAAATTAACCTTTATATCAATCACAAGACATCAAATTTCACTGTCCAAAAACCTCAGAAGCTGCCTCCACTTTCTATAGCTTCCATACAAATAAGTTTCATTACCAAGGTAAAAAGTTAATGAACATTGTGAGTGAATAGGGAAGTGTACCAGTCATATTTCAGACTTGTCACAGGTGACTTTAGTGATTATTCCTTGATTTTTCTGTTGTTAGTAAAACATGAATAAAGGTGAGATGATGCAGCATTCAAACAAAGATTTAGGAACTGGTAAGGGATACAGTAGATCCTTGTTCTGGAAATATGCAGAAGCAGCAAACTTGAAGCACCTCAAGCTGTCCTGGTAAAAATGTCAAAAATCTAATCAAAACATAAGTCCTAACCCCCTGCTCCCTCTCCCCTTTTCCAGTCTTCCTCTGAGCATGCAAACCCCCATGGAGCATGCAACATATTTCAAATGAAATACTCACTTTGTCTCACAGAGACTTGCCCTAAGACAAGAAATGGCATAACATATGAATTATTCCTTGTACATTTTACTTAAAGCAAAAAACAAAGCAAAGCAAACTCTGACACTTCTTGTTAGTGTAGTTTCTTAAATTTTACAGTCATTGCAAGTGAATACAAAGAATGTCAGGTGTCAGTCATGTGTCAGACTTGTCAGTCTTTTATCCCCATGCTTCTATCTTTCTTTTTTCTTTTTTTTTTTCAAGATAAACTTTTGCTTAAAGTTATAGTGACATGTCACCAAGAAAAAGCTGTTTTACTTGAAAGCTAAAAAATGAAGTCCATGAATGACAGATCCCTTGGAACTAACCAGGCCTTGCATTTTGAGGCATGCGAGTGCGACCGTACACCACCACTCGCCTCAAATCACTGTGAGGAGAGCGATTTTTTGCACACCTAGATAAAGAATGGGAACTCAGATAAATATATTAAAGTTAAATAAAACAGCACACCTACCACACTCCTTAATTTCCTGAGGAGTGTGATTTGTAGCACACCTGAAAAATCTTAAACTCAAGGCCTGACTGAGTATTTTTTACCCTTCTCAAGATATACCTTTTCAAAGTTTGATGGTATTTAAAGTAACTTATTGCTTTTGCAAAAACAATGATGTGGAGAGTTGCAAAGTGTTCACATTTCTTTTGGTAACCCTATGTAAATTATCAGCATTCACAATTAAACCCTCGGGAGATCACAATGCTACAAGTGTCCCTAAAATGAAGATTGGAGAAACAAAGGCTAAACATTAGCCATATTTGGTCAGTCCATCTTTCGACGACACAAATTTGCTCATTAAGCTCATGTTTATTCATGATACATGGGTGAAAAAGAAATTCCCTTGTAAAATGGTCAATATTTGATGGATTGCGATGAGAATTGGAGATATTTTCTGGATTTTTAATGTTTTTTACATCAAACCAACTATGTAATTTTAATGTCACCAGTACCATTAAATAAAACACCACTTACTATATATAATTAATATTCTTTGCAAGAAAGATGAAAAAGTCAGTGACTAAAGATTTTTTCCACAGAAAACCTATGTGATTGTTTTTAAACAACAGTTTTGCATGGTTCAGTTCCAGCTTGCCAAGTTTTTGCAGTTATTGCTAGAAAATGAAATTAAAAATCACATTAAGCAATAAGACTGTCAATTTTATGCACAAATGGATCACACTTGTGTACTAAAAATAATTGCTGAATTCTTGTGACAGAAACCTGCATTGTCTACTACTTCCCATTAAGACCACATGCTTTTCTTCTAGAGATACACATATTAGACAAATATGGGATGAAGCATGGCTATTCACAGCGAGGCAATGCATATACTAGACTATGTACAATGTTGCAACCTGCTGGTATACTGTAGTACAATCTGCTGGCTCTTTACTAGACCATGAATCTACAATAATGTACATACACATGTTAATACAGCTGTTGTGCAAACCATACAGATATTTAGCTAGCATAACCAAGTCAGTGCAGTAGTCATAAACTATTATGAAATAGCTTATGTTCTACTACAGCTTGTTGCTATTTTTCTGACCATGGAAGTATGCTAACTCAGACTTTGTGCTGCTACTGGAATGCAGTGTGTGGCATACATGGCATGTGTATGCCAAAAAAGTGTGGGGGGGGGTAGAAATCTCACTACACGGAATTTCAAGAAATTCAAAAAGAAAAATAAGTCTTAAATCCATAAAAATTTTCACAGTTTAACTTCAGATGTTGTACATCAACAGGTATACTAATGAACATCCTTACTTACCAAAAGCATAAACAACTTTTCTACCATCACGTATGATGTTAATTTAAACACTTCCTAAAAAAAACTAAACTTATCAAGTTAAAATCTGCAAAAAAGGTTGGAATGTTACAAAAGTCAAAAATATTTTTTAGTGTAGGTTCCAACTTGCCTATCTTACAGTGTGTGTAAGGATAGTTTCAGTCTGTATATAAAGTATCTGATATGTTAAGGATCACAACCAGATGGGTTATCAATTGCTTTACACACAAGTTTACCACAATAAGATGAATTAAGAGCATGATAATTTTCAATTCACAAGTGTAATATTTATTTTCAAAATCTGAGCACAGTTACACTAATAGTCCTATTCTAGTGCGAGATACTTCTTATGCCTCTAATAGTTTCATTCCTCAACTTACCTTCAGTATTACTTGTTGAAATATGTTTATTAGATTATACTGCCTATATTTGTCAGGGATGGTAACCAGAAAGCCAAAAGTGATTCCTTGCCATATGATATATTGTAACAAATATGAATCACCCACATGACAAGCATGAGATCCATCCTACTTTAGATACCTTTGACCGCCACAAAAATGACAGGGCTTTTCTACACAATATTAGCAATCCACATGCAAAGTATGAGATCCCTCACAGTCATCCTTCTTGAGATGTTGTGTTTACAAGGTTTTGACCTTGTGACCTCTTGTGACCCCAAATAGCCTTTGACTACCAAAACCAAAAGGAAGTATTTCCTCAATATGGGTAATCCACATGCTAAGTAGGAGATCCCTCATACTTATCCTTATGTTCACAAAATTGTGACCTTTGACCTCTTGTGACCCCAAATGACCTTTGACCTCCAGCAAAAACAATAGGGACCATTTACTCAATATGTCCAACCCACACACCAAGTATGAGATTCCTTGGAGTTACCCTTCTTGAGGTATCGAGTTTACAAGGTTCTGACCTTTTAACTTCTGGTGACCCCAAATGACAATGACCTCCAGCAAAACCAACAGCAATCATCTACTCAGTATGGCCAACCAAGTATGAGATCCCTTGGAGTTACCCTTCTTAAAGGGGTTCATTGAGTTGACATCGATTATTTTTGTGACGAGTTTGAAGGAAATCATTGCATGACAATGCTTCTTATTAGCCTCATTACTCATGTTTCACTTCCTACAGTTACTGAAAATGTGAGGAATTGTATTGTTTTTGTGGAAAGGGGTTGCATATGATTACTACATAATGGTAAAAAGTGTGTGGTCACAAAGTTGTAAAAAACGATTTTAATGATTAATTACCCTGTCATTGCCATTTCAGTTGTGCGTCAGATGTGCAGAATCTCTTAGTTTGATCATTTACCACAAAGATGTAAATCTCAACAGTTGTGAAAAAAAAATCCTTAATTTTGGGAACCAGCTCAATAAGCCCCTTTGAGATGTCGTGTTTACAAAGTTTTGACCTTTTGACCTCTGGTGACCCAAAATGACCTTTGACCTCCACCAAGAACAACAGGGACCATCTACACAATATGGCCAACCCAACTTCTAAGTATCAGATTCCTAAGAGATACCCTTCTTGAGATACTGTTTTACAAAGTTTTGACCTCTTGACATCTGGAAACCCCCAAATGACCTTTGACCCCCACCAAGAACAATAGGGACCATTTACTCAATATGGCCAACCCACATACTAAGTATCAGATTCCTCAGAGTTACCCTTCTTGAAATATTGTTTTACAAAGTTTTGACCTCTTGACATCTGGAAACCTCCAAATGACTTTGACCTCCACCAAGAATGATCGGGATCATCTACTCAATACGGCCAACCCACATACTAAGTATTAGATCCCTTGGAGTTACCCTTCTTGAGATATTGTGTTAACAAGGTTTTGACCTTTTGACCTCTGGTGACCCCAAATGACCTTTGACCTCCACCAAAAACAGTAGGGATCATTTACTCAATATAGCCAACCCACATACTAAGTATCAGATCCCTCGGAGTTGCTCTTTTTGAGGTTTTGTGTTTACAAGGTTTTGACCTTTTTGACCTCTGGTGACTCTGAATGACCTTTGACCTCCACCAAAAACAATAGGGATCATCTACTCAATATGACCAACCCACATACCAAGTATGAGATCCATTGGAGTTACCCTTCTTGAGATATAGTGTCTACAAGCAAAGCCGTCACATACACACACACATACACACACATGACATCACCATCGCATAGATTCCTTTTGCTTTTGCCAAGGAATCAAAAAAAGGTCTTTCTGAATTTGTTCATTATAGATTTCTTAACTTATCTTTTCTCTTTTAATTGGCTTTCATCAAAGAATTTTCGAATAATTCGGAATGATCTTGATTTCCAGGGGGCTGACAATTGCTTCTTCAGGTGTCAAACATGTTTTCTTACAAACAGTGTCATTAGTGGTAACACAAACATATTTCTTTAAACTGCATTCGGTGCACATCCAGTATCCACAACACACCATTAAATCTGAGGCCTATACTTCTGGACAAGAAGTAGAAGCACATAATTTAATTATGCATGTAAAAAGATAGTCCAGAATTGGAATACTGGAGTGTAATTTCAGGATTTGTTAAGTGGAAAAATGGTAACCCTAAGCACATTGTAAATTCTTAAGTCAGTTGATCACATCCATAATAGGTATATGAATGGAAAGGGCCTGCAAAAAGGCAGCCCTACTTGCCAAATAGTTGAGTAAATTAGCAGCACCACTATGCTTATTTTACCAACCACCTTACAAAATAAGCAGTTGTCATACTTATGTGCTGTTCATGAGAAGACTTGCCAGATCATATGGAGAATAAGACTGTTCCAATTTTCTATGATTGATCAGGGAACCAGAAAGCCAAAAGGCTTAGTGATTCCTTGCTGATGAAATGTATGTCTATTACTGTGAGTGTTCGAATTAGAAAAAAATAACATGCACCCTGTGCATGTGACTTAAAAACTTTTCTTACACAAAGAAATTGTACATTTTGATCTCCGATGACCCCAAAAAACCTTTGACTTCCACCAAAAATGGTGAGTGTCATTTACTCAATATGGGCCCTCCACATACCAAGTATGAGATTCATCAAAGTTGTCCTGCATGAAATATAGCGTTTACAAGGTTCTGACCCCCAGTGACCCCAGAAGACCTTTGCCCCTCACCACAAACAACAGTTTTTCCTCTTACCATAACGCATCTACAAACTAGGTATGAAATCTATCCAACCTTCCTACCTTGAGATATTGTGTAAACAAAATTTTCAGACTTTGACCTCCGGTGACCCCAGATGACCTTTGACCTCCACCAAAAACAATAAGGTTCTTCTTCTGCCCATAAGGCATCCACATACCACGTATGAAATCTAACCAACCTTCCTACCTTGAGACATCAAGTAAACAAGGTTTTCAGATTTTGACCCCGTGACCCCAGATGACCTTTGACCTCCACCAAAAACAATAGGGATCATTTAATTAATATGGGCAATCTACATGCCAAGTATGAGATCCCCTGGCTTTACCATTCTTGAGATATCGCGTAAACAAAATGTCACATACATACACACACACGACATCACCATCGCATAGATTCCTTGCCTACCTGCGGCAAGGAATCAATAACCACTTGTAAGAGATGTGACTATTATCTGTTATTTTTATAAGAAGTGGGACCTAGTAATGTACATTCAACACTGAACTCTCAATTTTGATCACTATTTTCCATGTCACAGAAAAGTAGTAATACCCATCAGTTTAGTTGTACTCCTACACTCCTCAAAATTGGCCAGTGTAATGTTTCACAAAAATGCCACAAAAAATACAATCTTCTCAAACTGAATCTTGAATTAAAGTACTGTTAATACCTCTTCCAGTCACTTGCAACTTTTACCATGTATTGCTAACTACATCCCGTCAGTAGAATTGCTTCAACCTGAAGAACCGGTACATTCATTACTGTGAGTGGATACAGTTGAGAAGTTGGGAGGCTCTTTCCCAGGAAATTTGGGTATATGGGGGGAAATTTTAACAACAGGAGGGGAAGTTACCAATTTGAAACATGCAAATACAAAATGAAGTATGGAAAATTTGACTCTCTTCCCAGGAAGTAAACATTTTTTCCAGCCTTGTTCATTACCAAAGGCTGGATGTTACTTAAATGACAAAGGAATGACAGAAGAAATAGTGGAATGTTCCATTATTATATCACTGCTTCCAATGAGGGCAATGCAGCTGACAAACTGAAAAATTTAGTTGCTCATCGTTGTCTTAAACACTGGGCAACTTCTTTGCACATGAAATCAATCTTTGATATGACTCATGCTAGGAAAAAGCCCTTGACTACTTAACCGCCATAGCAGGCATAAGGCAGGGGTGGATTAAGTCAAGTTAAATAGAGTACTGTGTGTGTGCATTCTCCCACGAAGCCACTCAGGAAATGTCCATTGACCAGCACAATGAAAGCAGGGTGACAGCATTCTTCTATGACGGTGAACACAATCCCCACAGTAGCTCTCAATATTTACTAATTCTTTTCTGCTGGAGTGATTCAATTTTTTCAATTTGAGGGAAGGGCACTTTCCTCTCATGCTGAGGTGTAAAGAATAATTTCTGTCTTTGGGAGGAGAGATCTAATTTAGCATGATGGCAATGTAACAGGTGTCTCTTCACCAGAAACCTTTATCCACAGATTAGCTATTATCTTCTTATCTTTCTTCAACATTGTTGCAGCAATGTTGGTGTTAGTGACATTCAAAGCAATACCATCTAGCAACCAGAAGGTTCAATCAATGACCAGGTTAGAAGGGTTTTCATCCATGAGCAATAATGGTGTCCCCATCTAAACAGATCTTTGTCAGGCAAAATTAAAAATTTGATCTTAATAGAACTATACATATGATGTCACATAACAAAAAGTACCCTTGGCTGAGGTAAGCCTGTGACCATAGTGAACAGATTCAATATGCAGACAGCTAAGTTTTGTACTGATTGGCTATGCACCTAAGTCTAAATTCTAAGGCTATATCACGATGTGTATACAGAATATCTATCAAAGTCAGGTACCTTATCTAGTTGGTTTTACTGCTTGTCCTTTAATAAGACACCTGCAGGATGTCAGTGCATAGGGTCTACTGGTGAACTACCCATGTCACATGGAAGTTATAATTTAAAGCGAACAGGTCCTTCTACATTAGTGATTGCCGAGTGTTGTAAAATAACAGCTTTGTAGCCTGAATCATTATACGTTTTCTTCTAAGAAATTTTCATTCATAATCACAACTTGACAAACAATTGTACTAGATACCAATTCTTACATTCGATTCAAGCCTTCGTCTTACGTAAGAGTAGATGATTATTGTAGGAGCAAAACATTTGTTTAAAGTGGGAATATCATAAGGGTAGCATTCAAGTTTCATACTAAGGGGTCTTGTCATATTCACCACGTCATTCCCCGACGGGTGTTTTTCCTGCTATTTGTGTGTGCCATGCATATGCTTCAAGCTCCAGTGAACACA